>JAODUH010003612.1:0-11238 GCA_027564835.1 Typhlichthys subterraneus
ATACACTGAATATTGCAACATCTTCGATATGATATTGCGCAACGTGATATTGCGATAACGATACTGAATCGATATATATTGTGCACCCCACAATAGACTGATGGAGACCTAGCATTGTATCACACACACAGTCACTCTATTGCACCACATGGAAGGGTGCACATGCTCACGTGCACGCGCACACACACAGCTGGACTCTTTGAAGATAGGAGCCATCGTGATTCACATCAATCAGGTAATCATTAGATGTGTAGACTCCATATAGCTGCGGGCTTTTATCATCATCATCATCATAATCTGTGCTTTACACGGAGAAGCCGAAAGGTATAGCTAAGATAGGTAAGCTTTGCTTTACAGTGAGTTTTGATGTATGGGGCAGCGCCGGAGGGGCGCGAGTGAAATCCTTTTGATTTGAGCTCAAAGTTAGTGACTAATGATGACTAACCCTGCCTTTAATAAGTCAAATATACTGTCTGTATATTTGACTCATTAACATGAATTAATCTAAATGAATAAATGACTATAATTTGTTATGAATTATAAATGTGCCACAGCTCGGCTGGAGGCAAACAGGCGCGTGGCTACCGTGCACGTGGCCCATCAGAAACGTGCACACAAAATATGGCTGATTAAAATAGATTGTTACTACACAGGGCAGTTCTCTGTGAGAGTAAAACAAAAGCAGTTATTGAACTACTCTCCGGAAGACGAGGGCACTGCCCTCTAAACACCGACCACAGGAAGGAGGCCGGTGGGGGATGGGGGGACCACAATCAGTGCCACTGGAAAAGCTCAAAGTGCTCTAGTTTTCCATCGAGATTTAATGGAGAGTGCAGCAACACAGTTAACGCACAAAGGACAAAGATTAGCATGGAGGAGAGGAGACAAGGAAGCCGTATGAATTATTTCAGAGGCCAGTGGCCCATATTAAGCATTAGAAAGATCTAGATAGATGTGAAAACATTAAAGATGTGTTTACTGCACGCGCAGCTATATTTCAACTCCTTCCTTCACAATATCTAAATTTAGGCATGGAAGAGAGAGAATATCAGAGCAACTTGTGTTGAGGGTTATGAACATTCCTCTACAAATATGTCTTGGATACTTAGCTTCTGTGCAGGTCACACAGCATGTGTTCCGGCTTCTGTTGCCAAATATGCCACTTCATCTACTCCCCCACAACCACAGAGGCCCCAGGACCCAGGCCCCCACCCCCCCCCCCCCACCCTTACTTGCCTGGCAAGAAGAAGCACCGTAGAAGGACAAGAGAGTGAACAGACTCACGCTGTTCCATTGCTAAACCCGACAAGACAGACTATATTCGTCTATGGCTCATTTAGTTAGCGTCTTACTAACGGTGTTTGTTAAGTGAAGGGTGACCAGACAGCTAGTTAGCTTTAGCTAAGTTAGCAGTTAGCTTGTTGGTTGTTAGCGTAATACATTTACATGATGCAAAGGGTTTGAGTTGGTCATTGTTGACCATTGGTCTCGCAATGCTATAATCTATAGGTCTCTCCTATGTTAACAATACTGCACATTTCTCTCCCCTCCATATCTCCCCGCGTCATCTCCCACAGTGTTTCATGATTTTTCCCCAGAGCAATGCTGATGCAGTTGCCTAGCAACTACCAATAGAGCAGCAGCCTCTTAATTATTGAAGCTACTATGCCTGAAGATGACAGGTCCTTCGCCATTATCAGAGGTAATATCTGAAGAATATCTGAAGAAAATTATCTGTGTTGTCTGTTGGAGTCAAGTTGGTTGTCAAGAGGATACTAGGCTGATAGTAGGAGAGGAATGAGCAAGTATAAACATGTACAAACGGGGCACTGCAATAGCATCTTATGAAGCAGGACATAGCTTCATGGTGGTGAACACATCATGGATGAACACATAGGCCTTTGGTTGCATAACATCTATCTGTGGGTGCAGTAAAAATATAAAAAAAACTGTTTTTTTTTTACTGAGATGCCAGGACAAGTGCTGCAAACTAAAAAGTTAACACACATTAATATCCCAGGACAAAACATCCAAGCTCTTGTCCATGAACGTTTGTTTTTTTTAGGCATATCGCAAATGACACCGCTTGATAAACTCCTGCTCTTTCTTTTAAACGCGATTAAACAGAGTTCACACCACATCAAACATTCTGACATGAATTGAATGTTAGGTATTAACATTTGCAAAAAAACATTTGGAGTTTAACATGAATATAAATGCCTGATGAATACAATAGCCTGGAGGAACGACGACAGAGCAATGACAATGCTTTACCTAAAATGATGCCAGTTTGAAAGTCAATTTTTACTTTCTGTTAATTTGGCAGGAGGTCAACACAATTAATCTCCATCGGCTAAAACAAACAAAAGACAACAGACTTCAGAATATCAACCAGAATTAATGACCGAGAGGCAAGGAATATGCCCACACACAGTTAAATGCTGAAGACTCTGGAGCAGCTACGTCATTATTGTAATGGATGTAAATATAGAAGATTGCTGATTAATTGATTGAGATGTGGAGTGGTGTGAAAAATAAATGCTTTCCTATTCCTAAATTAATATATAAATTCCTATAACAAAAACCCAAACTATGGTGTAACAAAGTGATTGCTATGTGCAAACAACTTAAATACGTCAACTCCATTCGAGTGACAAGCCATACTGTAGCATTATTTGCTGTATTCACAGGTATAATAATACCTTAACCACACATAATTAATTTGTTGCAACAACATGACTAGTAATTTGTTGCAACATCATAATGATTAGTAATGCTTGCCTTGAATGGGTAAAGCCAATAATGTCATAATGTGAATCTGTGATTAGTGTATTTTGGCCACTGTGGAGGTAGGTCACACATGCCCTTGAAAAGCAAAGAAAATATGTCCAAACTTCCTCTGTGGTAATATGGTTTTCAACAACATTAACATCCACTGGATGTGTGCGCGGAGCGTTTCTGACGCATTCTGGCTCAGATGCGGCCTCTCTAGTCAATGCTTGCACTTCCATCACACGACCTGGGCATGTTGTAAGCATCCCAGAAGCGGCTCTCCGCTCTGCTTCGCTGAAGATAGGCGTTCTGTCTATTTTTGACAGATGACCCATGCAAAGTGCGCTGCTCAAATACAAAATACAACAGAAATCATGTGCAAAAAATAATTGTACAGACTGAGAGGATTTAGTAGGAAGTAGCTTATCCTAAGATACATATTTGTGCCCAGTGCTTACTGTGAAAAATGGACTCACCCAAATACATAATTTCTCTGTGTAAGTGTAAGCTGTGTTGATTTCTTGGTTTCCCAGAGAAACACTGGTAGGAGTAACTGCTCAACATAGGGATTATGTCGGAATGTTACCGCGCATGGTGTCTTCACAGCCATTTGGTCGCCTTAGTGAGTTCAGTTAGTGGCTTGATTTCACGCCGTCATAAATCAGTGTGAACCAAAACGGAGAGCAATTTGTGTGCACGTGCAAGAGATTACTGGTCAGACATTTTTGAGTTTAGTTAGTGGTTATGTCTGTCATTTTAGTCTGCTTAATTTCACGTTGTCATAAGTGTGCACCAAAATGTACAGCAATTGTGTGCACGTGTAAGTGAATATAATGACAGACATTCTGTTGTCAGAGGATTCTAGTTAATAAGGGGATTCTTGTTTATGTTGTGCCATGTGCTTCTTTTTCTTGTTCTCTGCTATGTAATATTGCTTCCGCTGTAATCTTCCAGAGTCACAGTTCTTGCATGTGAAACTGCTCTGCTTTCAGATTGTTCATTGTGTCATGGGCCTTACTGGCCTGGTGGCTTGTAACCCCCCCATATTTTCAGTCATTTTTCCACTTGTGCCCCCCTCCCCCAGGAGGACGCATCCTCTTGCCAGGCCATGGTTGCACATAAGTAAATGTTCCAGTTTTGCCTGGTTAAGAAAGTATCACATTTAACAAAAAATGATGGCTATTGATAGAACATTAGACATGTCCAAACATAACGATTAGAACAGAAATATTGTACAGTAGTTGCGCAACTTGTTACATTTGTTAATAATACAATTATGCCTTTATACATTTTTATCTTACCAGTGTGTGTTTACAACTGCATTGAACTGTAGGGTTGCTACACATACCCCATTTTTTTTTAGATTATTGGGGTTTGCTTGTTTGGTGCACACCCGCACAAACTCATGTCCTCCTGACACAAACAATCCCCAGTGCATCAAATATATAAAAGCCTGGGCTCTATGTCACGATGCACAGTCAACTTAAGTTTCATCGTCATCAGACCGAACAAATGCAGCCAGTTATCTCATAGGACGACACTGGTTAACAACTCCTTCTGTTATACATCAAAGCATGATGTTTGATGCAAACTGGCAATCATGGGAAACATGGAAGAGATCAGGAGTTTCTCAGGAGAGAGGCAAGAATGATTACTGTGGAAATATGAAGATTATGAAACTCGTATAGAGTGTAACAGCGACAGCCCACATTTTTAGTAATTGGCTCTGGTGCCATAAGTATATTTTCCATTCATTGACTTAAACACCTAAGTGCAGAAATGTAAAATAAGAATTAGAATAAGAAATCCAACATCTGTACAACCTACTACACAAAACAGGAGGCTTCAGGAAATCATTTACAAAGTCATATGTTATCTTACTATTCTTTGATGTGTCAATTAGCCTAAATAAACCATGCTGTTTATATTATCATATCATTATCTCAAAGTGAATTCAGACAGCTTTCTTCTATTTGAAGTCAAATTAATGATCAGGCCTTCCAAATTCGCTTTTTATTGCCCCTTCCCTTAACCCTAAATAACATGGTGCTTTCACTGAATTGAAGCGTTGAACAACACAGTACAGTAAAGCACCTAGTGTACATCTCTGTAAGCTGCATGTACTAAATGTTAAACAATACATACAGTATTTATGAGATACTGATAATATAATATTCTGTCTGCATGGGAAAAGAAGAGCAGTGAGAGCCAAGACCTTCATACAATGTTGCATTCCTAAATGGGGAATGGTACCTCAGGGAATCAATGGCAATTCTGTATCATCCAAATTCAGCCGACGTGTCTAAAAGCTGCTTCTGATTCACGGTCCTTAGCCTGTCATGGGGCGCAGGTTAGGCAGCACTGCTGTGACCATGGTGTTGACACATACATAGCTAGCTAACCAGTACATCACATAGGGCCTAGAACAGAAAAGACCCTACAGATGTCATGTCAAAGGAGACCCTTGACAACAATGTGACCAAGGCAACGTACTCCGCTGCCTCACACATTGAAATGCATTGTGAAGCAACACATAGTACTTTAGCTTTGTTGATACGAGCGAGTTTAACTACAAATAACATTGGCTTGATTTGCAATTACCAGGTTAGTAAACTGGTAACTTGATGATTACAATGCTAAATATACAAGCTATTAACCAAGATAGAATGATTCGGACCTAATTAATTCAGGGATTAGGGGGTTTTCCTACCTAATATTCAGATATCAAATCACACTGCAGCAAGTGAATGAACCCTGCTGTTTGTTAATTTACTCGTAATGTGAACTGTAAGAAGAGACATGCAGTGCCGTGGCTGCAGATCTTTAGGGCAATAACACAAGTATGTAACAAGGCGGATAAGCTCAGGAGCAATTGTACAATGAAGTAGCTGGAAACACATGAATCTGACAAGCCCAATACGAAATGTACATTTTACCTATCATCAAGTTTTCTTACTGTGTTTTATTTAAAAGTGTAGAACATCAGCTTCCCTGTCAGCTGACTAATGCATGTGACAAATATGACTGACACGCTGTTGATATGCAACTATGGTGACAGACATGGCCTGGGCCCTCAGAGGCGGTTTAACACTGCTGGCTGGTGAGATTAGGACTGTGCACTTGAGCTCCCCATATCTCAACTATGTCACGGCCTGTCATAGAAGCTCAGCACTGATGCTCTCCCTAGTACAGCGGCTCAGCTGGTTTTCCCTGGCGTCCCGCCGGTGCCCCCCTCATCCCTCCTCCCACTACAACTTGCCCACTGTGACATTGATTATGCTCCAGGGGGGAGAATTGTCCGTCACGACAAGTCGGTGTTCAAATGTATACAAATGTACAATAAAGACAAGGCAATGTGGTAATCACTCATGGCTGAATTCAACTTTTGGACTGTGCAGCTTCCATTATACATATATCAATATCAATGCTAACATTAGCATACTAATATTAACACACTGCTTGTCAAATGTGGTGGTATGTATTCCTGTGACAACGGCAAGTTACTCTAGTTTACAGAACACGTGCCTCGTAGTGATGACAGCATTTTGGATGAAACTTTGAATACATTAACATCAGCAACTCAAGAACACATCATGCTTCCATATAGATTGACCAGGTAGAGCAGACATGTTCTAAATACAACCAGGGTTACTGTCCAGCACCTACATTAATGGCGTGCATTAAGGTATTTTCATTCTGCGACAGATGCTGTTCTATTGTACCTTTGTGCTCCTTTGTCCATTTTGCACTGTGATGACTGTTAGATATTCATTTCAATCAATTTGTCCTACAAATCAAAATTAAGTGTTGGATTGATCAGCATTATGTTAATAGCCCTAGAGATTGTTGGCCTTATTGCTGATCCCATCTTATCAGATAATTGAAAATATGGCACACCCTCAAGAAGAACAACAACGTCGACACCTTGGAAAATCATATTGTAATTTAGTCCACGATTTAATGAATAATAATAATGGAAAAAATAATACCTGCCCTATGTGTACAATAGTTAACACACACACACACACACACACACACCCCTACCATAGAGTTTACTAAAAGTACTGGAATAGCTGTATTCTCCATCAGGAATACAAGAACAACACGTACCATCCACCACAGGTCAAGAAAGGCTCATATGCTCGGTGAGTCAGATGCTGCGTCGGGGGACCCAAAGCATCAAGCTAATGCAGGGGAGTGAGTGCCTCTGCTGCCACCGGGGGCCGCATGCGTGTGCTCGGCGTCGCCATCCCCGGAGGAGGCGAGCCAGGGCAGGCTCGCTGCGAGAACAAGAGCGACGACACGGGGGCATGACGGAGGTAAAGCAGAGCTGACATCATCTTCACGCACACGCGCAGCTGGGAGGTGAACCAGCTCCGTCCCTGAGGTCCCCTCAGTACACACAGAGCCAGCCAAGAAGGGAAAGGCCACCTCACCACCTTACAGCCTACCTATTAGAGTAGGCTTACGTACGATATATATATATATATATATATATATATATTCACACGCACTGTATATATGAGAGACAGACAGACAGACACTCCACACATCGTATCCACTGTAGCTGCAGTAGTAGAACCACTTCACAGCACAAAAACAACCGCACAGAGGGAGAGTCCTGCCACTTTGCCACCCTTAAAGTATACAAAGCGATGACTAACACCTAGCTATTGTTGACTTTATCAGCTCTGTTATACTATCACTAGTATAGGATTTAGTGAAAAAGTTGCATAATTGCATAGTGTAGCGGTGTAAAGTGGGAAATGGCAAGAGGTCCCATTAAATTGCAATGAAGCCACTCCTGTAATATAAGGTTAGAACTGATGGTACTACAGCTGTAGGATTTGTCCACATTAGCTTGCTGCTGCCTAGCGACTTAGAGAAACAAAGCTCGGGTGATGAAGTGGAGTCGAAGATGGTCGGAAATACCAGATATCAAGTCAACTGCATGTTGCATTGCCAAATGGACTTAATTAATCAAACGAGGCAGGCTTTTATGACGCATGTTTGCTTCGCGGGACAAAACTGTGCTCAACCACTGTGAGAACAAAACTGTGCTCAACCACTTAGCCACATAGCATTCTAGACATGTTATTTTAAACATTTCAAAAACACCACCACACCATTATAGAATAACATTTGTCACATTATACGAAATATGTGAAAAGTGCTCTGCAGCCCCAGACAGACATACAACGGTGTTAACGTGGCATTGAGAAGTAATTACTATGCCACATGTCATCACATCACTAATGCACCATCCTCTTTATATTCAATACAAGTTATTTAAAATAAATAAATAAATAAATAACTAGAAGATTTTCAGTGAGCTTTGGCTGACACTTGAGATGGTGGTACTTCACTCTAGAGTCACTATGTCTCATGAGTTAGGTTAGCTGCAGCTGTCTATTTTGGCACTAGAGTCAAAAGGGTGAACAATGAATGTATCCTCCTGCTGAGACCCATAATATACTTTATATCCGATAGATAAAAGGTTAAAGGTTAATGCATTTAGAAGTAAATTGGATACAAGAAATGTATGGCAAATATTTTGTACTTTAACATTGCATTTATTTCTTTACTTACATGTCCCTTGTTGTGAATATCTTGGTTTGTCACAAAAATTATTAAGTATGCTATCAAATGGCCTTTAAAACGCTGTCATCTATGTACTGTTCGAAGCAGTCATAGAAATAAGATAATGTATTTTAGGTGTTGATATTTAGCAATAATGTATGTGATTATGAAGAAACTATGGGCCCTTTGAACGACCTAAGCGCACAGTCTAAAACGCCTCAAGATAGCTATGTGCCAGCAATGCGCTAGACCACACCTTATGTTTAGACCAACACACCCACGAGTGGTAGTGCATTTGCTGGACGGGAAAATGACAACTGCGTTGGTCTGAAACTATAGTAAAGAAACTTGCGTTCCCAGTTTGCGCTGCATTGCGCCTGTTGTAAGATAGGGCTATATCTTCATTGTCAGTTAATGTGCGCTCCTTAAATAAATCCTGATTGGCCTGTTGCCTCTAAATCTCCTTGACAGATCAATGTTTGAGTATGCCTTAATTATTTTCATATCTTAATATGTTTTCAAAATCTAAAAATGTTTTCTGCTCCGTAACCTGAAGAATGGAAAATGGATGAATGAATATGAGAGGAACAAAATCACATCATCCCCTACAAAGGACAAACTATAATGTGTATTCTGAAAGGCTTAAAATGTATATGGATGTTTAAAACATTAATATAGATTCTCATAAATACAATCGATATCAATTAACAGGATATATTTTTCCCATGTCAAGTCTATGTAAATTATATAGCCCTTAATCACATTACATTCTCAAAGGGCTTTTACAAGCCCACATTTAACATGGAAATAAACAACACCTCCTTATCCTGCTCCTCCCCGCGTTCCTCCCTCACTGCCATAAAATATGTTGGGATGGGATCGGATTCCCGCCCTTTTCAAATGACAGAACTTGTGCTGTAGCAACTTCCCTATTTGTGTGACATCAAAGCCCTAGACGACCGCTTTACAGTACATTAGGACTCAAGGAGACAGCATCGTCTGTGTTGGAAATATATGCAGCTATGGTCGCACATCAGGTCAGCCTACCGACCATCATGAAAGACAAAAGGAGTTTGAATCCAGCATGCCTGACCAGGTCTCTATGGACTCCAGGTCAATGAACATGCTGGAGGCTGTATATGTGTGGGCATGCCTAAGCACATGCCACAGGCAAGCGTGAGAGAGGCTTGCAGTTGCCATGCTCAGTTAGAATTGACCAGATAAGGTAAATTATTATCAAAATTTTGCTAAAAATTAACACACAGGTATGACTATCAGTGTTTTGAAGCCGTTTCGCTGATGTTTGAAACTGACACCGTAGCTAAAACATTCTGGGGGATTCTCTGAGGAAATAAGATAAAAATGCTGTTTCTTCCAGCTGTGTCTAGTGAAGCTGACATCATTTTTGGGAGAAATATTCAAATGCCCTTAACGTCTGGCTCTGTGTTTTGAGAATAACGGAACAATGTTAATACATTAAGAAACGTATTACCATAACTTACTTTGCAATTTTATTTACAATACATGAATGACAATATTGCACTTTGCACATGTTCTTGCAATATACAAGATATATTATTGTGTTTGTTGTTATTTTTTTTATAGCTTCAAGGCCTAACACCTTGACATTGGTTTTTCCACCTAATTAGCTGAAACACTACCTTGGTTGCTAGGCAGCGTAAATGACGAAGAACATTCGATTGGGGGGGGGGGTCTCTGTTGGCGTCAGCAAGGATCTCTCTTCATGACCTTAATTGCTTTACAAAAGGTCAGAAACGCACTATCTATATATATATATATATATATATATATATATGCGATATAGGTATATGTCGATATAGGTTGCTATAATTATCTTATGTACTAATAGAATATCTTATCTGCCGGAATAGCCAATAAAATAAAAATGTGTTTGACTGAAGCATTAATGGCTCTAAATGCTGAAAAGGCAGAGCACAAAACAAGTATTGAGGATTATCAGATCACTCTCTTCTCTCAAATGCATATTGCATATGGCCAAACATCTTGTGTGAAATGATATACTGGGTTTCAATATTTTAACAGGCTGACATAGTTTCTGTATTACCCGAGCACAATTCAACATTGAACTGGAAGAAAGAAAAAAAAAAACACGAAAAATAAAACAGGCAAATACACAGATGTTTGGGCGTACACACACACACACACACACACACCAGCACAAATATGCAACAATGTTATTTGTCCTCTGTGATTTATCTGTCCATCATTCTAACACTCTGCAGATACACTGCAAATAATGAAGGTTCTAGGTGACACAAAATCAATAGCGATATATTACCCACCTCTAAATAACTTCCTTCTGTCAGCTGCAAAAGTCCAGTTCAAGTTTGCAAGTTTTTAATAGTGTACCTTTGACAGAATACTGAAATAATAAACAAACCACCAGTTTTAACAGGAATAACATCTGACAGTATCCCAAATTTTGACTTCAGATTCAACTTCCTTACTTCTCATCCAAAATATAAATAATAGAAAAGCCTTTTTTTTTTCTCATCTAGATGTGTTACGACTTTAAACCTTTTGTCCACATTTTATGTTAGCAAAAGTATTGGAACAAATCGGAAATGTTTAATCACTGCAGTAGTATTGCAATTATTACGTGTTGTTTCCTTTCCTTGGCAGTAACAACAACTGCGACCAATTGACATCACCAAACTTTTGCATTCTTCTTTTGTGGTGCTTCAGGAAACATGATGTAGAATATCTAATCTAGTCTAGATCATTTCCTATCGATTCCTGAAGCATCACAAAAGAAGACATACATGTAACCACCTCGGCTGGCCGACTGGCAATGCCACCTTTACGAGGCATCAAGACTCGCTCATCAAAGTCTCGCCTTTTCTC
>JAODUH010003613.1:0-11237 GCA_027564835.1 Typhlichthys subterraneus
CCATATATGGTAAAAATATGAATCATAAAATATTATAATTTCATAATTTGAAAAATGTAAAAGGTGTGCCTTATAGAAGGGACTGGGATGAGCAGAATGACATGTGTTTCATGTCTCTAGACCATGCCAACTTCTAACTATTGATCCATATATAATAAGAATATGAATATTTGATTTCATTAATTCATAATTTCATAATTTAAAAAATGTAAAAGGTGTGCCTTATAGAGGGGACTGAGACGAGCAGAATGACATGTGCTTTATGTCTCTGGGCCATGCCTACGTCTAGCTATTGATCCATATATGGTAAGAATATGAATATTTAATTTTCATAAAATCATAATTTCATAATTCGAAAATTTGAAAAGGTGTGCCTTATAGAGGGAACGGAGTTGAGCAGAATGACATGTGTTTCATGTCTCTAGACCATGCCTACTTCTAGCTATTGATCCATATATAGTAAAAATATGAATATTTCATTTTCATAAAATCATAATTTCATAATTCGAAAATTTGAAAAGGTGTGCCTCATAGGGACTGAGATGAGCAGAAGGACATGTGTTTCATGTCTCTAGACCATGCCTACTTCTAGCTATTGATCTATATATGTTAAAAATATGAATAATAAAATATGCACTCTGCACCGCAGCAACAGGCACCAAACCTGTCCACTGCAAAGCACTCGTATTGAACTTTTTGTCGCCGACGTCAAATTATTCTGTAATTATGTCTGAACATTCGAAATAACGCGTTGCGTTCGGTGTAAATGGTTTGACGCGAAAATTGTTTTTTTTGCATCGCTTTTTCGCGCCGCTCTTGGTGTAAAAGTGCCTTAAGGCATACCTGTGCCAATACTGTCTGATCTGCATCTTGATGTGCCACACCTGTGAGGTGGATGGATTATCTCGGCAAAGGAGAAGTGCTCACTAACAGATTTAGACAGATTTCTGAACAATATTTTAGAGAAATAGGCCGTTTGTGTACATAGAGACAGAATTAGAGCTATGAGTTCAGTTCATGAGGAATGGGAGCAAAAAAAACAAGTGTTGCGTTTATAATTTTGTTCAGTGTTAATACACACATACAGCAGAAATGCAGATAAAACAAACAATTCTACTAAAATAAATGCCAACTTCTGGTGTCAAAAGCCAAGGAAAAAAGCCAGACAGTGAAGAAGCCTGTCTAATGGGCAGTGGTAGAGCATTCCAAAATGTATCATCTGCTATAGCAAAGGCATGCTCTCCTTTAAGATTGCACTTAGATTGGGCACACTCAGGAGGAGTTGATCAGCTGACCTGAGAGAACAGGTAGGTTTATACGGATGGTAGGGGAGATCAAGACCATTCCGTGATTTTAAAGTCAGTAGAATAATTTTTAAATGGATCATAAAATGTTTGGGCAGCCATTGGAGTGAAGCTAAAACGTGTTCCAGTTAAGACCCGCCACTCTGTTTTGCACCATATGGAGATGAGCAACAGAGGAGCCACGGATCCCTACATAAAGTGCGTTGCAGTAATCCAGCCGAGTGGTCACAAAGGCGTGGATTACTGTCTCAAAATGCTGTCTTGTAAGAATTGGCTGTATTTTGGCTAGCTGCCTCAGTTGAAAAAAAGCTTGATTTAACCACTGGCCCAATCTGATTAAGCTTCATGTCATAGTTGATTTTACTGCCTCACCCTGCATTCACACCGCCAATGTTTTCAGCTCGCAAAGGCAAGTTAAAATTCATTTTGAACGAACGGCAGCATTTCTCGGCGACAGTGGCAGTGGCAAATCTGAATTGAGAACTTTTTAACTTTACGCTAATTTCCACTGACAGCCGTTGACAGCCGTTGGTGACGGATTTCGGCGACTACCAATGGCAGGACAGATGTTCTCTCTCTCGATAGCTATCTTAAAATCTCTCACTGTTCTAGTGCCTGTTCATGGTCCGTAGTGTAATAACAGTATTTATACAAACTTTTCCCTCCAAAACTGTCGCCAAACTGTTGCCAATCTAGTATCCAAACCGCAATCTCAGCAGTGGGCAAGTCTTACGCCAGCAACTAGAACTGGCATGAGGTCTACAGTAAAATTCGAAAAATCTAAAGCAAAAATACTGTGCATTCCCTCAAACATTTTTTGTATATATACAGTTATTACATTATGGACCGTGAACAGGCACTAGAACAGCAAGGGAGATATAGCCGTGATATTGCGATTAAATCCTGTTTATCTTAAAACAAGATTGATATACGAACTTCTGGATTCTACCTGAGCATATACCATTGATTCACACACTCGTAGCTGTTTGGCTTGGTTCCAATCTTAAAACATTTTATATGAGGATTTTCCGAAAAGTCAATGGAGAAAATGAATGGGAAATTTACTTCTGGAACCTCACTGTTACGATCTATACACGGATGTGGTTAATAGACAATTTTATTTCTAAAAATTACATAAAATACTAACCTGTGGTTAATATACGCTGTGGTTAATAGTCGGGAATTTATAAGCATTCCACCTCGGCCCGACGTCAGCGGCTAGTTAAAATAGCAGCAATAGGACCAAAGTTTTATGTCTTCAATGATCTAACTTTATAATAGGCCTTTGGTAGAAAGTTAAAGAGCCAGTATTGTTTGGCGATCATTCATCAGCAGATAATTTATATTCTGAGCAACAAATGTCAGAAACAACACAAACACACAGACGGCGAGCTGAGAACACTGGCGCCATCTTGCATGCGCCATTATGCTAGCCTGGCTTCGCCAGACTATTGCTCTCAACTCAATTTATTTAGCTGAGATTACAGTCTGGAAGCCCTTTTCGCATCAGCGTTCACACAGCTGGTGGTCCAATCAGAGTGGGTTAGTGAGATGACTTATTATAATTTTTAATTCATCCTGATCATCAGAATTTGAAATTCTGTTGAGATCAGGAAGCTGGAGAGGGTTAATTAAGTATTGCTTTAATGATGAACAATGTTGAAACCCTATGTCCAATAGATGTACAATACAAGTTAAATGCCCAGGGATCTTTTTATGTCTTTCCTAATTTCTTTAAACATCAGCAATGTCAACACAGGGTGCACGTTTAATGCTGACAGGGCAGTCAAACTTTATCTTATCATATTAGCTAAAGTCATGATTGTGTCTGCTGCCAAGGTTTTACAGCCTCTTAAGGGTTTGTCATTATGTTTAATAGGAGGAGGGTTTAGCATGGACCTGTAAGGCTGCTACCTAGCAGCAAAGACAATACCTGACACCCTAGTAGAATCATGCAAGCATTTCAATGCAATCATATGGACAAATGTTATAGTTTGATCCTTGTGTTCTGTATTACACTGTAAAACTTTAGACATGTTAACTTTCTATGTAAATGTTGTTAAGAGGTTAAAATTTTGCCTTTTACTTTTTTATTAGCATATTATGCAGCTCTCCCGCTACAGAATGGGGCATTAGCAAAGGTGTTAAAGGTAGCCGTCTTAGCATGAGCATGATTGATGTAGACATAGAGATGGGTAACAGTGCTCATACTGAGCACTTGCGGACAGTAGCCAGGCTAGAGGAGGAAGTGAGTTGACCTTGTGACAAAATGCTCAACTACAGATACAAAGCACTCTGGGTTGTAGGTCAGGGTTGAATAGTTGAACACACTGTACATGAATACACGGGAATGCAGCTTGTTTTGACTATAATGCACTGTACATTCATCACACATAATGTATTTCCTTCATGTGAAGAACTTATTTTTGCAATTCCACCAATGCACCTGTCTGAATGCACCTCTTATGTCCAACTTAACTATCACATTTCAACCTTTGTTGTCAAAGATTTAGTTTCCAAACCATAAAAAAAAGTATTATAGTTCATTAATTTAATACAATATATTATTACATTACATACATTCTTGGTGCTTGAATTATAATTGTAATTGTAAAAATGTCACAATTATAAATAAAATGTGTTTACTGGCATATGGCCATTATTCACTATTAATAATAATAATAATAATACGTTGTATTTGAGGACGCCACTCAAAACACTCGAGGTCATCTTACATTACATATAATACATTTGACTAACACAGGAGCATACAACCAAGAAATATAAATTACAAATAATAAGTGTCTAAACTAAAGGAGACTAAGCAGAGATTTCATATATTCATATAAAAATGTGGCTATATAAAACAATCAGATGTTGGCAGCCAGGGAGTTCACAAGCAAGGCATTGTTTATTTTTAAAACAATGTTTGGGAGTAGGTAGGCTACATTAAAATGGGCATACATACACTTAGCGACTTCGTGGCCATTTTTGGCCCAATCTCTGAGCCACACGAGTCATTAGGAGTCAGGCCGAAATTCGGCTTGTCGGGCCTCGTTTCTGCAGTGTTGTGCAGTGTACAGGGGGTTGCGAGGAGTGATTAACAACTCCTGACCTTCCGACCTACGACCTGATTCATTTCTGACAATGTCAGAAATTTGGTCAGCTGTACAGGCAAGGAGTATCTATTTTAGGTATCTATTTTTAAAGGCCTATTTAGTCTACTATTTATCATTTAGTAGGCCTAATGCTTTATACTATAGCATGACAACCTGTTTATAGGCTATTATTAATGCCATTGTTGGGGAGTTTTACTGTTCTACTGTAATGAAATTAGCCTAAAAATAGGCTACGTCCAGAAAAAAACTATTACTTCTTTGCTGAATCTCTTCCTGTCAAGGAGCTTCCACAGGGGCTAACTGGGCTGTATTTTACTCGTACAGTGTGAGCAGTCAGGTCGGGCTTGACGGTCAGTCCATACAGTGTGAGCACATAAATCTTGAGGACTCTTAAGGATTGTACAGTGTGAGGGCTACAATAAACCGCAATAATTTTTGTCACACAGCACTGTATATGTCAAGCTTTAACAGATCTAGCTTTCAGTCTGTCCAACCCCACCCCCTCATTCAGTGGCGCGCAGCCAGAAGATGTAAACAAGGCCAGATAAGTTTGTTGTTGTAAACTCATGAAAGAGTAGGGTCAGAGAGGGAGCTGACATAAAACGGATCTGCAAGGATCTGCAAACGCAAAAAGAAAGGCAAGACAATGAAGGGTAGATGGTTGATGGCGGAAGGATATGACTGCTGGCATAGGTGAGAAGCGTCGGAGGTGAATTTAAAAGTAGTTGGGAGTGCCGAATCAATTAGAAAACAATAAATAAATAGAATAATAGAATAAGTCCCGGTAAATAATATAGCCTCTCCAGTCTCATTTGAAGTTGCAGTACATGTGACAGATGGTTTGGAGTCAAGCTCACCCAGTGGTACTGTAGGCTTCAGTAAGCTAGTAGCTCGGTTGCTAGCCAGGACATAACTTTTCGTAATTTCAGTTGTTGGGGGAAGAAAAGAACGACTGGAAATATCTAAAAACATATAACGTAACTTAATAAAATAAAAATAATATGGACGTTTCAGAGAAGATATTAGACACAGAAAGAGAAGCGGCAGCCATCTACGCCAGCATTCTCTCCCTCAGGAAAAAAAAGAAGTACATTGACAAGTAAAACTTTCTTTTTTTTTATTAAAGCTGCTAAATTACAAAATATAAAATATACAGTAAGTCAGATTCGTTTTTTAAGAACACTTTTGGCAATGCCTAAGCTATACATCACAGTGTCCTTTAAGGGATATTCTCTGTGTGCCCTTGTATAAGAGACCAGCATTCTAAACAATAGCCAGTCACATTTTGTATTCTAAAGAAAGCCTTCATAACTAGACCCTGAGCTAGAACTCCAGACCTGATCTCTATAGGAATCAATACACTACAGTAATAATTGTGATCTATGGGGCTAACATTAAAGAAAGATTTAACCTTCCTAGATCATAGGGGGGCTTAGGGAGGGGGTGTTTGAGGGTTGACCACTGACCTTCTGTATTTAGACATGTTAACTTTCTATGTAAATGTTGTTAAGAGGTTAAAATTTTGCCTTTTACTTTTTTATTAGCATATTATGCAGCTCTCCCGCTACAGAATGGGGCATTAGCAAAGGTGTTAAAGGTAGCCGTCTTAGCGTGAGCATGATTGATGTAGACATAGAGATGGGTGTGTACAGAATAAATGTGTTTGATTTCAAAGCTCAGATGCAGGCACAATGCATACTTACGTGCGTTTTACATGCACATTTGTTTGCATTTAAAGATAGAAAAGTGTCAGTCATTTAAAATAAAATCGGACTATTGAAAAAAAAAATTTTATTTGTTTCTAGAACTTTATATATATTTAGGTAAAATTGACGTTAATGAGAAGTTTAACATGTCAGCCTCAGTCAATGATAAATGGTGGGAAATGTGACGTGTACAAGTGTGGCATTGTAGCTTCAATTAGTAAGAAGGTATGTGGTAAAAGGTTGCTTGGAAATGCCCTCAAAGGTCTCTTATGGACATGCACACACACACACACACACACACACGCACACACACGCACACACACACAGGATCAGCATGTTTTGCATCCAAACCCCAGGCACCCTGGTGACCCTCCCCCAGCCCAGGCGCTCTCTCTTGGGTCATTATGGGCTCTGTCATGCCCCACTGGCTCCATGAATGTTAATGCCCATTGGTGGGAGCCAGGGGACCACACGCACACACACACACACATGCAGGTGCACGCGCATGCACACTCTCTCTCTCATGCAATTACATGCACACGCTTCAGTGTTTTTATGGAGCTTATAAGAATCTCAACAAACAGTGTACACACACACACAAACACTGCACATCTCATATATGCACGCACACACACACAGTATTGATTGTGTGCTCACAGTTCACAATTCTAAATGTCCAGTTCACTCACTCCTTCACACACAGAGTAGTGGTATCATCAGAGATCACACAGATGGATAAAGGCGATTGAGGGGAGGCGAATGTTGTCTATCCTGCCCACACCTTCCAAAGAATTAGATTTAGATCAAATTAACTCTGTTTCCTTTTCATGGTCTACTCTCTCTCTCTCTCTCTCTCTCTCTCTCTCTCTCGCTCTCTCTCTCTCTGAGTGTTCAGATGGAATAAGAATGCATGCATTATTTGATCATCAGATTTAAAGTAATCCTTGACCCTGGCACTGCATTTCAAACGCAGATTGTGCATTATGCTGGGTAGACAGCAATGTGTGTGCGTGTGTTTGAAATGCATCTTATTGGCACAATCTCTGCTCTGTGATTATATAATAGTGCAAGGGCACTGTCTGCTGTGTGTATGTGTACAGTATATGTGCATATCTCTGTGTGTCATGTGGGCAGCTAAAATCACGTGCGCGCGCACACACACACACACACACACAGATCAAATACAATATTGTTAGAGACAAACTGTCATAAGAAGATTGATACAGCACAGACAGACCAATCCAGTATCCTACCTGCGTTAAACTAGCTGCGTTAAACTAAAAAATATTGACACATACACACCACCAAGCAAAGCAGACCCCAGCTTCATCCATAATACATCTTATTGAAAGATCAAGTAACCAATAGCTGGACACACAACATCTGGCAGTACACCAATCTCACTATTCCAAACCACATTGATAGCTTTCCGCTGAAGTGTGTGAGACAGAGAAAACAAGCGCGACCATCACTAAAAACACAAGCTCACTTTGTCAGGAGGAATAGTGCAACAGCAAGCCAATCTAGAGGAAGAATAATCGCTCGTACACACATAGTGGCAGGCAACGGAAATTTCCCTCCAACCCCAATAACTGGCTTTTTAATAAATAGCGTAAGTACTTAATGAGAAAATAATTCTCTGGAGGCAAGGTTTTTTCTCTCACTCTCACTCTCTTCTCATAGCTGTTAACAAAGTAAGCTTGGTTTCATTTAAAATGTCAAGGCTAGCTTAATTATTTTCTTTTGGAATATTGTCTCGCCAGGAAATTATGTTTTATCTTTCAATTGGTGTGTTAAAAACGATCAGAATTGTTATTACAGTTGACCTATACATGAATAAAGTATTGGAAGACTTAACAAACAACTCTAATATCATCTTGTTTTGCTTGCCAATGTCATGCCTCCACAAAGCAAAATTAGTGTTAGTGTGTGTGAGAGAGTCACTGTTTAGTTGTATATTGTTGAAAAATTAAAAAAAATTCCTCACAGAAATACAGTTTAAAAAATGTTTTTATCGTTTCTTTTGGAAAAGGTCCAAATGAAATGTGAAAGTTTTTTTTTAGTTTTACCTATAAGAAAAGAAAATCATCCATAAAGTAGAAGAAATTATAATAATTTTGCCAAAATCCCTTTAACTGGCTTGGCTTCATTTTAGTCACTGATCCTGATCTCCATGAAAAGCATTTGAAGATGTTTGCAAGTTTACTGTTGCCATTACAATGTGAATTACAGTATATGTGTAATAAGATATGGAAGAAGGTTTTTCTTTCATATCTAATGTCTCACATGCAGACAGTCTCTCTGGGTATATTGCTTCATTTATTATTTACTTCATATATTTTATTATTTATTATTATTATTATTATTTATATTTTAATAATGTTATACAGTATAATACACATAAATACCTTTAACAGTGTGCTTTGCTGCAGTTTACCTCTGCTCATATGTAGCAGTATGAAATGTCTATTACTGTGTTATACAGGCACCAACCCCCTAGCATTAGCACACCACAGTGCCATCTAGCGGCATGGCTGAGAACCAGCTCTTGTAACATCATAAGATCTTAGAAAAGTATCAATATAACTGCTCAGAAAATGTAATGTAAATCTGTGACGTAATTGCACACCATGCATTGTGTGTGTGTGCGTGCTGCATGCTTTCTGAGTTGTGACTAACACAGAGTGTACAGTAGGGGCTTGAGTTAACAAGGTTTGGTGAGAGTTGTGGAGGGGGGGTCTTCAGAGGCCGATAGGAGCCATTGGTTTTTTCTCTTACCTACAGGCAGTGAAAGAGAAAATAAATGCCCTTTCTCTCTCCAAAATGTCTACATACCTAGCCTAAACAGACATTAGACAAATGTATTCCTTCCAACACTGCTGGAAAGCACTTTAGAGAAGTTTAATTTGGTCAATGAAGAATTTATGTACTGTGATAAACTCTACAACTTAATTAAGTTTAGCAAAATAAATCCAAGTTATGTGTAGGCTACATCGGAATATGTGAGAAGTTTGAGAATTTTATTTCAAAATTCAATATTTTTTTAATATATAAACTATATATTCAACCAGATAAAAACATTAACCAGGGTAAAGTCAAAAAAATGCAAGTCAAGCATCTGATGTAATGACACACACAATTTAAATATAATGATTTCAAATGCTTTCACTCAGATAAGATTCTACTGCGATATGATGAATTGATTTACAAAATAGTGACTAGCCTCAATTATCAATACATTACCTTACCGATATTATTTAGCAAAATACATGAATTACCTCTGCTTCCCTCACCTTTTCAGTTCAATACAAATATGGTCACTAGTACACTAGATTAACTAGTAAGATTACAGTAGTGTCTTTGCAACAAGAAGCCATTTTCACATTTTCGTGTTTTTCGCTCCAGAAATCATCATAACAGGGTAACCAGTTGCAGCTGCAAGACGTACTGTACAACACACAGTAATAGTTTTACAGATTGTCCGGTTTTCTAAATATAAACATCCCTACCTTGCTTTCCACCAATTTTCAAACAATCGCGACCTTAGAAGGTTATGGGTAGTCAATATTAGACAGACATGGCTCCTAAGTTTTTTAATTAAAACAGGCAGAACCTTTGTCTGTGCGTTTATGGCTCTCTCCCTATTAATGCCATTGAGTACTTTCTAAATAAAAGTCTGGACATTAAAAGATGGCTGCCGAGTGGCGAGACTTGCCTATAAGAACTTTGGTATTACTTAATACGTAATAGACCATTCTCACATTTCTGTGCTCACTGGCAAATTAAACTTGCAAGCAAAACATTTAACTGCAACAGCAGTCTATTAAAATAATTTTGTCACATCAATTATTAAAAAGGTATTTTTGGATTATGCACTACACTCTCGTAAGCTAGCTCTCACTACCTGCTGGCCGTGTACTACCTTACGTTGGACAACATTTATTGGCACTCGATAGGCATACATAACAATAGATTATAGAATTAAATACAATATTGCACTATACCTTTTTGTATTATTACACTTTACAATGGACTGACAATCATAACGTAACATAGCTGTTTAGCAACTTTTCCTTCAGCTTCATGCATGTTTTTGTGAAATAGCTTATATTCTTGGTTTTAACCAGGTTTTCCCTCACTCAACGAGAACTGGTAAACTATAATAGTATTATCCGGGGTGACAAACTGCAAAACACTTCTTAAATATTTAGAAATAATAAATAAATGTCCAGGCTCCTATTATTTCCATATTGCCGTACGCTGTTTAACCATAGTATGACCATATCGGCGTGTGAATGAGGATACTTTAGAACATTCACCTATACCTCACTAATTAAAGACAACTTGCTCACGGATAGCTGAGCTTCTCACCCTATCTCTAAGGGAGACGCCAGCCACCCTTCTGAGAAAACCCATTTTGGCGGCTTGTACCCGTGATCTTGTTCTTTCAATCATGACCATAGGTGAGGGTAGGAACGAAAAGTGCCCGGTAGATCAAGAGTTTTGCCTTCCAGCTCAGCTCTCTTTCCGTCACAATGGTGCGGTAAAGTGATTGCAATACCACTCCCACTGCTCCGACTCTCCGACCAATCTACCGCTCCAATGTCCTCTCATTCGCGAACAAGACCCTGAGGTACTTGAACTCCTTCACTTGGGGTAAGGACTCATTCCCTACCCGGAGTAGGCACTTCATCGGTTTCCTGCTGAGAACCATGGCCTCAGATTTCGCGGTGCTAATCCTCATCCCAGCTCCTTCACACTCTGCTGTGAACCGATCCAGTGAGTGCTGGAGGTCACAGACCTATGATGCCATCAGGACCACATCATCTGCAAAAAGCAGCAATGAGATCCCCAGGCCACCGAACCGCAACCTCTCCCCACCCCGACTATGACTCGATGTCCGTCCATGAATATCACAAACAGAATTGGTGACAAAGTGCAGCCCTGGCGGAGACCAACCCCCACCTTAAATGAGTCCGACTTACTGCCGGGAATCCGTACACAGCTCACGCTTTGGACATACAGGGATTAGACATACAGGGATTGGATTGCCCTTAAAAGGGACCCCCTCACCCCATACTCCTGCAGCACCTCCCACAGTATCTCCC
>JAODUH010003614.1:0-11237 GCA_027564835.1 Typhlichthys subterraneus
GATTTTAGGTGGCGCATGCGCACTTTCGAAAGGGTCACTGAATTCGGCAGGACACAGAATTAGGCGTAACACCTGTTCCGTGCCGGTAGTTTGTTCCAACTACTAACTGCTGAAGACGAGATATCGCGATGTTTTGTACAGTTGGTTGCATGTTGCATGCAGATGAAACCCCTCTGGCCACGCGAGATACATGACCATGTGAATAGTCGCCAGCGGTCGCACATACGAAGGTCACGCAGGGTCAAACGTGTGGGGGTGGGCATCAGGTGGTCTCGGCCCATTAGCAAACATTTCCCGTCACGTGACCATACCATGTTTACATAACAATAAACCGTCTACGAGTTTGTTGTGACTAACTAAAATAGTTAGGCCAGGCATAGTAAGTGTCACCGTAAATGACTTGTTCAAATAATAGGGGTCTGTTTGGAACGAGAACAGGTAGCCTAGTGAATAAGTTGAGGCTGTTGTCCTTGAAAGGACATACCTGGTTAATTATCAGACAGGAAGGTAGATCATCCAGTTGTTGATTAAACCACAGATTGTGCAGGAGATATCTAAATATATTGTGGAAACATTGCAGTAAATGTGTTGACGCTCTATAATTTCTTATTCAGGAACAATGTGGTGTAAAAATATTCATGTTCGCTTAATAACAATATTCTTCCAACTGATGTGCCATTATTTTGCAATCGAAATCACCCTCTTTGCTGAACAGTGAGTGTATGCAGGGATAAGTGTCTGTGAATAATGCCCCGTCGAAGGGCTTAGGCAAGCCTGCTGATACTGAGCCGGCATACCCTTCAATCTTACCTCAGCATCACTGGGACTCAGCGGATGCCACAGGGGAAACCGAGCCATAACCCATCCCTGGCCAGCAGAGAAACAGACATGTCACAAGAAGCCTATTCACACTGTTAGCAACACGTTTAGCAGCACATCATTACTCCCCGCTCGTTGGCTATCGCCTTGTTTCAGACATTCTGTGTCTTGTCACAAATATTAACAAAATATTTTATTTATAGATTGTTTTTCAGGTTACTCAAAGACACTTTAAGTTAAAATAATCACAACAACAATATATTTCATTTATAGATTGTGTTTCAGGGTACTCAAAGACACTTCATTAAGTTAAAATCATCACAACAATATATTTAATTTATAGATTGTGTTTCAGGGTACTCAAAGACACTTTATTAAGTTAAAATCATCACAACGAGCAACACACATTGATACATCACATTAGTCACACAATAAACACAATATAAGCAGTTCTGAAAGGGTTAGTTTACAAATAAAATGCTACACCAAATAATGTTTTTGATTTTATTTTTACTAAAAACAACATGCATAATTGTGTATGAGGGCAGTCAAGGTGTATTATTCTGTGATTATCCCTGTGACTATCCTTATCCTGCTGGTTTTCCTGAAATGCTGCGCTGTTGTTTTTACCTGCCTTGTCTGTAATTCAAGATCAGGCAAGTCTCGAGTTTCAGAACAAGCCGTGCACCGCAGCTTCTAGCGTTCAGTGCAAAAACAAAACATCGTATTGTTCCAGGGTAACGACAACCCAAAGAGTTATTCTAATGCCGGAGAAATAGGGTACTGTACCTGAAATACTGTCACCTGAAGCTGTCCAGCAACAGCCAATAATGACGTATTAAATAATTGCGCTTATTTAAATTTAGCTTACACACATCTTACCCATGGATAATTCCTTTGAGTTAAAGGAGGGTTTTAATTTAACATTATATCACTGCAGGTGGTATCCAATATATTTAAAAACGGGATATGTATTAATGCAGATTTGTATTGGTATCTTAGCTAGCTAACTTTTTATTATCTGTTAGTGGCTCTGCCTTTTAGAGGGAAAGGGATGAACCTGATGACCAGACGCAAACCAGATGTCAAAACCCCTGGCGACAAGCCGCTATCTAGCTAGCAGCTTGCTTTGTAGCCCAGTTTACAGGTTCCTCAGGCACTCACTCCACTTTTAGCTCACACCTCTGCGGGGAGGCAGAGCTTGATCCGTTTCTTTTGTCACTGTCAGCAGTAACACCAGCAGTTGTGAAGGGGAGAGAAAACACAGGTGGCAGGCTTGTTGATCCTTAGGGATGGCTACGATCAGTTGGACGTCCGGGTGTCCTGGGCTGTCCTTCACTGCTGGAGCTCATTTAGGGTCACATTTGGAGGTGCCTTTTTTAGAGGGGGAGGGGGGGGGGCGTGAACCCTGGATCCCTTTTTGGTTTCAAAAGTGTTGTCTTTGGTTTGAAACTCCAGAGTACATTCTCCGTCCCCCACAGCTTCCCTAGGCTCATGCAGCATGTGCCTCTACTGACTGAGAGGTTCTCTGTGTGAGGTCTAAACTTGTTCTGTGGGTGCTATTAGACAATCTACAAGTTTGAAGTATGTGAACTATATTTCAATTGGTTCAGTACCAATTGTTAATTGGACTACCAGCCCAGTTCAGTTGGCGGATGATGCAATTGAGGCGACTGCCAATAGGAGCTAAGGTCAATGTTGACTGGAAGATTGTTTGGGTGGGAACTAGGAAATATACGAGAAGGATACCTAGGCAACCAAAGCCTGGAATGTAAACAAGTGACCAATTTAGCTTGCAGTGTGTTTGGGGCTTTATAACAAAGTCCTTCTATGCTATATAGTGTTTATAATCTATTATGTAGCTATCTGTGATGGTAGCCTACTGGTTCTGACTGCCAAGAAGGCATTAGGAAGGTAGCCTAGGTACTCGGGTAAAATTGTTTTTATTTGACAAGACATTAAAAAGTTTTTATAAAATGGACGTGGCCTAGTGCTGGCTGCTAAGGAACCGTACAGAACTACTAATTGAGTAAATTTAAAATGAAATATCTCAGCATCTAAATTACGTAGTAGAGCCTTGACATAAATTGTGACATCTTTACTTTGCCAAAATTGGAATTGGACAGAATCTTAACTCGTATAAAAGCCCTTTGGGGTCAAGCTAAAGACAAAATAATTAATTGGAACTGGGTTTTAAAAAGGGCAATCACTGCATCCCTAATTAGGCCTAAGCTGCTTGTTTTGAAATCACTCCTACGTGGGACCTTGTCGTGATAGGTTGGTGTTTTTCCAATCATCTGATTGCACCTGTATTTCAGGCATGTGATGTACCATCACCTTCCAATGCAAAATTCATAATCACCTCTTTTCCATCCTGCCCTGCTAAGAATACTATAGCCAATTGCAGTCCTGTGGGGTCAAGCACACACGAGCATCCTTGCTGTTGGTTGATGCTGTTTATTAAGGTCAAAGTTCATCAGTGTTGAACTCTAGATGAAATGAAGATGCATAATGTCTTCGCCACTGGAAGCAAATGTTTTATTCACACCTTGGCTGGTATACCAACCGACTTTGGATGGAGACTTTCCAGACTGAACATTGTGCAGCTTGCAAATTCAGGATCATCTAACCATGCTAGCTGGTGGGAGTTTAATGCAAAGCGGTATATCCTGAACCCCGCATTTTTAAGCCATGTGGTGAATGCATGTGTGCGTACTGTAATACCTGCTCAGAATTGGTGTGCTGCTTTCCTTTAGTAATTTAATCCGTTGAAAGGTACTGGCAGATGTTTTCCTCTGACGGTCTCCTTGACAATATGCTGTCCTTGTTTTTGTTTGTCCACTCAAAGTACAGGAGATTTCCTCTGAAGAATGTCATGAATCTCACAGGGCTTTGCTATTGTGTGTGTGTGTGTGTGTGTGTGTGAGCAAGAGAGTATTTACTAGGCTTCATGATAGGATGCACACAGAATAGCTGATTTGATCAATTTACGCATCCTTGCTTTTTATTTATTAATTTAAACTTTTAAAAATGTTTTGTCGTCCAGCACACACCCAGGGAAATTAAATCCTTTAGTGGTGTAATTGAGATGGAGCAAAATGGATACCATGCCCCCAGTTATTTAGCACCCACACACACACATGCGTGGGTTTGCTTGCGCGCGTGCCCGCACAAACCCACGTATTGTTTTTCTTTCCGGGCGAAGTCAGGACGAAACAGAGCACATGAACCCTCGAGCACTCATTAATGAGTGAACAGCGCTCTGGGAGGTTTGGTGTGTATTGTGAGCCGGAAAGTTTAACTGTATTTTGCTAAGCAAGGCCTTGCTGTCTTCCACGTTAATACACCTTTTATGTGTCTTATTGAACAACTGAGCGGCAGTCTTTCAGTGAAGCTGGTGTTGGCACGGCCTTTGTCCAACGAACCAACATGTGTCCCATTTCCCCTTTGTGCCAAAATGCTCTCCTGTCGTGTTAGATGCGTCCTGAATGCTAAGTTTGCATGGGTTGCCTTGATGAACAAGGGAAAGGCTTAATGTAAATTATTGTGAAAAGGTCGTTCCACATTGGGCAAAGCTGCAAGGGGATGGCACATCCCCTCCGTGGTTGCCAAGGACACGAGCTCGACCTCTAGTCAAGAAGGAAGATGGCAGGCGACAAGGATCTCTCTCTCTCTCTCTCTCTCTCTGCAAATTGAATTCAGTCAGTAATACGGTATTGTAGGCAGCCAAGCTAGTCTCAGAGATGACGTCCCGCCTGTTGCTAGCTTTTTTCAGGCGCACACAATCATGCTAGCATCCTCTAATGTGCCGGCATTGGCGTTGTTCGACCACTAGTTAATAACTAGAGGCCTGTCTGCACAGGTGTCTCTTTCCGTCTTCCTGGCCTTCCAGGCCTGCCGTGGTCTAGCCACGGGCCTAATGGAGATCCTTGTTAACCCTGGAAGCTCGCTTACTGTCTACCTGTGGGCGAGGCAGGGGAGAGCTAACCTCCTCTGCCTCCACAGCAACATTAAACTGAAGCTTGCGAGACCATCCTCATCTCGCAAGCTTCAGTTTAATGTTGCCGCGAGAATCGGTCTGTAAAGCAAGGAAATCCTTGCTACCAAGCAAATCGGGGTTGTACTGATAGCTACGGGCATGGTTGATGTGTACCGACAGCGGAAGCAACTTGAAAACAACAGACACTCAGATAGTTCATCTAATTAACTGCCAAGTATTGTTTTTAAGTGCCCGCCCTTTTCAAAAAGCTTTGATGGACGGCTCCCCAGATGGACTTGTGTCCAACAATCCATCTGGCATGTCAGGTTAGAGGTGAGCTCCCCTCTAGTCAGGGAAGCAGGGAGATAGGCTGATGGACCCAGAGCCAGGCAGGCAGTCTATTAGCATTCCCTTCAGCTGTGTTTAACAGACCTGATATTCTTTGTGAATAGGGCCCGGCTACGCTCTATTGGAGATGTTTCCAGTCACTGAATGCAAATGGTGCTGCTCTCGGGTTCATTTTGAAACAATTAGAGCAGCCATTAACCAATCGACATTGACGTCCATATGACGTTGTGCACCGACTCTTCTCTAAGCTGTAGCCTAAGCAACAGAATTAGAGCCATGAGCGATAATTGAATTGATTACTTTTAGGCATTGTTCTTGCTCCGACTTCAATTCCCTGATATTAGCTAGTGTTGCTGCAACTGTTTGTATAGCTTATCTTGACTTCAGTGTCATCACACTTAGCCAGCCACACACACCGATTCAACGATTGGTCCTCCCCGACCTGAGAGCAATAGCCGGCTAACAGTAGCCTAGCTTGGCGGCAAAATGTGATGGTGCAAGTCGGTCTGTATTCTCGACTTCCAATCTAAATGTGTCTTGTCTGCTCAGGAAAACATGGACTCCCGTAGAAAATGGATGTTTATGGCAAGTCTCTAAAGGGCCAATAGCTCTCAATAGGCTATTTCTACACAGTGCCATTCGTGAAGAAGAGAAACAACTGATTTAACAGGTCACATTAAAAGAGATGGTAGTTTGCTAGACTGTTAGCCTGTGTGACAGCCTGAAGCCCATTACAGATGGCAATGGCTGGCTAAGCTCACAAGTTAGTGTTCTAAGCATATAAATATACATGATAAGCAATTATTTCTTTTGTTTCCATCAAATATCTTAGTTACACTAATATTATTTTCGGGAAACGATGTGTGTGCATATAAATCGTAGTTTTAAAGATGCTAGTTCCAAGGCATGTTTTTGCATACAGAAATAGCCGCCCCAAGGCGTTTAGATGTGTCCTCAAGTATACTTTGAACAGCTGTAGCTCTTGTCTGCGTTGCGCGAAGCCACGCATTTGGTAGTATACCTAGGCGTTAACAGTAGCCTAGTACGGCGACAAGCTATTTTATTTAGCCAGGCTCCACAACTCTGACCGATTCTTGGCACTCAAAGCTGGCCTCATCAATCCACTATCACCCTCACTTAGTGCTGCTAGCATCATTGTTTGGGCCTTCCTTTGGTCTGGTTTTGGCTACTGCACACTGTGCATGGGGCCGTTCTGTGCTAGCGTGTATTGATTGATTTATTTGATGTGTGTCATGCAGCTGCCCCTTTCCAGGTCACTGTATGTGTCTCCATTCTCTTATTAGCCATTTAATCAATGCTCGGGCGCATCAGTTGTGAAGCTGCCTGGCAGGGCTTCAATTGAGGGGAGGAAATTATGGCGGACCATTTGTGTGTGTGTGTGTGTGTGTGTGCGTGCATGCACCTGCATGCTCTTGTGAGGTTGGCACAGCATTTAATCTATATATACGACATCTTATCTGGCTTACAGCCTGTAATCTTGAGCCCGAGGATTTATGCAGTGAAGTCCATTGCTATTCTGAAGTGTGAACCACACAAGCACGATGAAACACATCTGAATGAAATCACGTTCACCCAGAGGACGCTGGTAACTATATAGTCCGGTGCTCGGACCGCTCCGTGACGTATGGCGTGTGAGCGGGCGTGCGCGGTGGCAGGTGCGTTGCCTTGCCTTGCTATATTCTGTGACAGCTGGTTCTGCTCCCTTCCTGTGTGATGTAATGGTCACGTTGACTCACAAGTTTGGTCAGACTAAAAGCAGCACCTGACGAGCAGGAAAATATTGCTAGGGTGGTTTAACATGTGGTCCATGATGTACAAGGAAGTTTTCAAGAGTGTGTGTGTGTCTGCTGGGGTGAAGGGCTGAATCTGACTGCTGGTACCAATGCTGTATAGAGTTATAAATCAATACATCTGCAGATGCTTCTTTAAAATAAAATGTTATGGGACCATTAGTGAATGAGGTGGCCACCTTTTAAAAGCCTTCAGAGAGACATAAGAGGGGTCAGTAGCCCTGGGTGGGTGGGGGGGGTTAATGACCCACCATGCAGGCGCTGGGTGCTGATGCTACTGCTTGTGTGTGTGGGCAGTTCAGTGGTTGCCAATGAGACGGGTGAGGGGGGGTTCAGCTACTGGACCATGAGGAGATATTCACTGCGTTTGACAAAGTGTATTGTATTAGAATCGCTAAGACCACCTTTAAATGATGCGGATGAAGATCTCCTCTCTTACCGGGAAGAAAGGTTTCTCTGAATGGATGCACAGATGGGCTAAGATCAGACAGTAAATGGTGGACTAGTTTCTCTTCACCAGCCAGATGCTTCAGAGACTGAGACCCAGAAACTGGGAGTGGATAAAGGGGGCCATTGAAAAACAAGGTCACGAGCTTCCTCTCACTGTGTGTGTGTGTGTGTGTGTTTCTTTCTTATTTGTTCATTGTTGTTGGCCTGTTTGCAATTGGGGCTTTTCCAATGGAACATTTGACCGCGTCAAGCCATGCCACACTGATTTGCGTTTCCATTACCAGTTTATCCACGTCAAGTCGTACTGAGCCATGCCCGAGATGGGCCTGCTCTGGAGTGGGGTTAAAGTGAGCCGGCCCACCTCCAAGTGAGCCGCTGTGACATTATAGGCTTGGTCATCATTTCATTATTGCAATGCAATCCTAGCGGGGATGACAGAGAAAGTTGGTGCGACACAATTTCAAGCCTAGGCTATTTTCAGAGTTTCTCTTAATTAGGCTACCTGTGTTCTTTTTGTTTGAAGCTCGATCAGGTAGCCTGCTCGCCATGAATGGAATGTAGCCTAAACGTAGTGAGATGGACAATCAGGAACTAATTCATGTGGAGAGTGAAGGTCAAGGTATAGAAACACTTTATTATTTTAAGCAAATCTATTTATTACACAACATTATGCATGTACCTGTTCGTTTGTGTTTTGGATGAATTTACACACAGGGCTCGACAATAACAATGGCCCGAATGCTCGGGGCCAATAAAACTCAACTTCGGGACAGTAAAACTTGCTCACTGTCCCTATAGGGACAGTAATTCACTGTCCCTATCGGGCCATTGCAAATAGTGTGTGCTGTTATTTGATATTAGCCTACCTGAGTCTATGATGCACCTGTCGTCTGTTATAAACTCAAAGCAATTGGGATAACAGGGGCAGGCATATAATCTGACAATTTACTAGACTGAATTATTTAAATGACTGAACTACAGCTGTGTTTGTTGCAAAAGTCTTTCACCTGTTGGCGCATACAAGTTTTTTGGCTAGAGATTCCTAGAGATTTTTTTTTATTTCAAAATAAAAGATCCAGAATTGCATGAACATATCAAGAAAATAATAGTCTCACAATAGCCAGTTTATATGATAGGCCTACACAACTCCCCCAACCAAGCCTAGGATATAGCCTACATAGAAATACCAATCTTTTGCTACCTTCTCTGAAAAACACAATATGATAACCAATTTAGTATTTCATATTTTGAACAAGTCGTGCCATGCAGAGCCTGCTCATGCAATGGAAAGGGCCAATAATGTATTTTGTGCTTTCAACCCACCAGCTAAACGCTGTTTGCAGTTGGAGTTATTACCAGTCAGAGACTCTGGATATTAAATCCAAAAGTGAGTTAGACGGTCGGCAAGCGTGTTTTATTCTTCAATAAAAGAGTCATTAGACCATTACCATAACATGGTATATTATTGCTTGTGTTTTATGCCGGAGGAATCTGGGGAGCTGCTCTGCATTCGGAGGATGGAACCTTGTTTTCTTCATAAACAACAGTCCTAAAATATCCCCAGTGGAAGAATGAATGCCGGTGTGTTGATTTAGCGCTCAGCAGAAATCTATTTCAGCCCCTCTTTTGGACGAGTCTTGTAAAATGTGTTTTTTGATGTTTTGTTGACGTCTGAATCAGATGCGCTGGATTGTATTGTGATCTCCTACGTGATGTCCAGGGTTGGCCACTTCTTTTCTTCTGACATTATATTCTGCAGGTGTTCTATCAGGTAGTCTGCCTGAAACACCTGCAGACAAATGAAATCCGGTTTACTGTTCTTAACCACGTATATCACAATAAAAGGCTGGTCTGTTTGATCACCGTGACAAATGAAACCGACAAGAGTGAGAATGTCACACTGTTGTCACCTATGCAACGTTAACGGCATCGTCACGGGAACACAGACACCGCCTCCTCGTCTCCTGTGAGCAGAACCGTGTAGAGTAGTATGGAGGGGGGGCCTCAAGGGACACACTGTCCTGTAATTAGACAGACTGGGAGCGCTGGGAGCAGCCTGCCTGGCTGCGTGTGTGTTCACGTGTGTGTGTGTGTGTGTGTGTGTGCCTGCTTGTGCGTTCTTGTGTGTGTGTCTGCGTGCACTCGTGTGTGTGTGTGTGTGTGTGTGTGTGTGTGTGTGTGTGTGCACACTTGCTTGTGTGTGGATGTGGGTGTGCCTGCTTGATTTAGTCTGAATAGTTTTTCTTCGACAGCTATAAGGTATTGTGTCACGCAGCAGCTTCTAGCCATGTTTTAAGATGTCTGTTTGCAGATGAAAGTGACATGGGCGTGTCGTGCCAGAATATTGTATACGTCTGCCAAAAACTGACCAAAACGGCAAAAGTGCATTTTATGGGTTGTATTTCCACTCTAAAGATATGTAAACCGGTACGAAAGGAGAGGATAAGTCATCATCTTGGACACATATTGTTGAGTGATAAGGATAATTGCAAAATATGTGTATTTATTTTATACATGGGGGCTTAAAAGGACTTGTGTTGCAACATATGCGCCCACATACAGTATGTTGCGTGACGTTGGCAGTAAATGGGGCTAATGGGGCTATTTGAACACAAACTAAGTGGCGAACATCGCTCACAACAATGCCGCTTGGCTTCTCAGTGCGTTTCAATGTGTGGGGCAGGGGGAGTTGGTTTTGATCTTAGCAAAGGTTTTAAGTTAGCAGGCGTTCTTGGGAATGACAGACCCTGCCGTTAAACATACCGCCACTGACTCCTTTGCATTTTTAGTGCTTGGCTGAGTGCAAACCAAAGGTCCAGGCAGAGCCCCCCCGGGTGGGCGCGTGCGTGTTTGTTCTTTCCTAATTAGAACGGTCATTAGATTAATTGTGCCAACCACATTGCAAGTCAGTTGCGGAGACTATCTGCCGCCAGCTAGCCGTTACTGCGGTGACAATGATAAGACATCTACATCCAGGGCAGTTTCCTTGTTTATTGTCCAGATTATTCTATTACCTCTGGGATGTAATTCCCCTTAATGGTGGAGTCCGTGATTGTAAGCTAATGCACGTTGTGCATGCTAGCTGTCCATTCTGCCTGCATGCTGAATCAATAATGCGGTGTTTCTAAACAGCCCTGGATCTGCAAATGGGAACACAAACAAAGTGGTGCAGACCGCTTTTTGTTTTGATCCAATTCAATCATCAACTATTTAATATGCTTTCCCTAGATTGACTGACTATACCTTTTTCAAGTTTGTTTATAAATCAGCATTATTTTATTTTATGCAAATTTAGTCAATTGAATTCGAGGTCGCTAAGGTAGGTGATCATTTGGATTTAAAGCGTGTTCTGACATTCTATCCTACCCGTCAGATTGCCCTACCTCGTCATACTGTGCATGCGTACATCTGTTGAGTCATTCTTGAGACACGCCTGTAATTTTGTCCTACCCTGAGCTGGATTTCGATTTACAGGGATTCTTGTCATTTTACTTACATCATTTAAATTGCTAAACATAATCTTATAGGTTGTCATTCAACATATCTATTTTTAATTCATATTTAGCCTACATGTTAAACTTTCACAAATTCACAACAACGAAAAGATTGTTGGCAATTTACGTGTGCTAAAATTGTATAGGCCATTGCCTTTTTATTAATAAAATAAAATGTATTGTGCCAACTGTCATAACAATATTTTTTCACGGACACTGTAAATTGCCTGTTACTGATTGGTATTGCTATTTCGCCTGTTGGCACATACAGTATCTCACAAAAGTGAGTACACCCCTCACATATTTGCAAATATGTGAGCATATCTTTTCATGTGA
>JAODUH010003616.1:0-11235 GCA_027564835.1 Typhlichthys subterraneus
CCGGGGGCTACCTACCTAGGGATGAAGAGGTTTTAAGACATATAATACCGTTTTGGACAGAATTATAGACAGGAACATACATTATGGAAACAATATACAATTAAATAAAAAAGATTTGGGAAGTATATACAAAATAAAATAGTAATACATGCTTATTTGGAGGTCAGAGGAGAAAAGTGAGAGTGGAAAAGATGGTCAAATGCTATAGGTAACCCTGAAGAGATGAGTCTTGAGAAGCTTAGCAAAAGAGGCAACTGTGGTAGCATGTTGCATGTGCAGGGGAAAGGAGTTCCAGAGTCTCTGAAGAGCGCAGCTGAAGTCCCCTGAGCCCCCGTGGTGGAGAGGTGGAATGGGGGGGGGTGACGAGAAGACCTGCAGAGAATGAGCAGAGAAGTATATGTATATATAAGTATATGCCAGAAGAAAGTCAGAGAGGTAGGAGGAAGCCAGTGGAGGGCCTTGTATGTGAGGAGGAGAATCTTGAAGTTGATGCTGAATTTCATAGGAAGCCAATGTAGGTGAATCCGAATTGGATTACCTTTGACCTTATGTTTGTGAGGATCCTGGCAGCAGAGTTCTGTACTTATTGGAGTCTATTGATGAGTTTGGTTGGGATGCCAGAGAGAAGAGAGTTGCAGTAATCCAGACGTGAAGTGACAAAGGCGTGGATGAGGGTTTCGGTGCTTGAGTATGAGAGTGAAGGACGAGTCTAGATATGTTGCGGAGGTGGAAGAAGGATGCCCGGGTGATGGGTTTTTTGTGTGATTCGAATGAAAGGGAGTTATCAAAAGTGACACAAAGCCTTTCGCGGTTGTTGACAGTGGGATGGGAATACTGGCAATGTTCAGGCTGGAGTTGTCTTGTGTGGGGAGAGTGGATTTGGAGACGATGAGCAGGACCTCTGTCTCGCTGTTGTTGAGTTTAAGGGCGTTTAGAGTCATCCAGCTCTGGATGTCATGAAGGCAGTTGGTGAATAAGATTGGGGGGAGAATGAGCCAATCATCATCCTGTATTCTTGCTCACTAAGGCATGACCTTATGGAAAGCATTGTGTTGCATAAAGGATTGTACTGTGCACTTTAATGCATGGATATGAATGCACATTGCCCGAGATAGGGACTCGCAGTGTCACAATGCCATGTCACAATTTTCATTAAAAGAATATTGACTTGATTAATGAATATACTTGATACTTTATTTTTGTTTTAGTGGTCAAGATGCACTGTAAAATAATATACAAATAAGTGTTTGATATTATCTAAATGGAGAAATAAATGACTGGTGGACTGGATAGTGTGTTTACACTAGGCAGTGGATTCTACAGACACATCTTTCACCTTATAAAAAAACAGTAGCCTACTATGATTCTAAATGTCATATTAATAAATGTTTTTTTAAACGTCAATAGCAGTCTGTGCATTGCTGAAATGTTTAATTTAAAATAGAGAAAACATAGTGAGAATGGAATGTGACCCGCAAGCACATTGTTTTGCAAATGTGCTTCAGCTACTTTGTAGAATGTTATTGCTAACATGCTATCATTGCTAATGTTAATGCAAGAAGAGATCCATGGTTCCCAGTGTTATGGTCACACAGTTTGTTTAGACCGTCCCAGAGGGAAGGAGCCTTCCAGATTTTATCCGCAAGCCCATCACATTGACCATTCAAAAGGGAAGGCCTCATAATACAGACTAGCCTAGCTGCCATATGATATCAGATTGAGAAGTGATGATTATTTTAATGAATGCTGTGGCATACCATCTATCATTGCAGAAATATGCATCATGGTCACATTGTAAATCCTTGTGCAACTACAATCCCTGCAGCAGTACTGATCAGTGTGCTTCACATGTAGTCACACGGCAACACAATAAAACCATGGCTAATGTTTAGTGGTCAAAGGTGAAATCCCCTTTTGGGCCACATGGGGGCGGTTGGGGCATACACAGTATACTGTATATATACAGTAACTAGGAAGCTTCAAGATATGTATGTTCTATTTGACATGGAACCATTATAGATGCGTATTTCATGGGCTGCATTTGAAATATTTGTATGTTGTTTACATAATTATATTAAATATATTTGTATTCAGTTCAACAAAAGCATATCTAATCTGATACCTATCAAAGCCAACGTAGATATAACTGCATCCTTTTGAAATTGACATAGACCTAATTAATCCAAACAGCAGGATATTTTTATCACGTTAGTCATTTTTTCATTTATGCATGTCTCTTATGTGTTCTTTGAGTTTGAATACATATCTCAATGCAAAAGAAATGTGATATACTGTAGCTCGTGTGCTGTTTTCCTCAACCAACCACCAGTGCTCTTGTAGTTGCCAGGATGGTGAGATGGTTCCATACACAAGCGAATTGTGACAAGACATGACACATGACCTTAAACAAATCGGGGGAAAGTACATTTTCAGCATAACGGACCTTCTTCCAGATGATACTGGACTTTACCACCTAGATGTTGAAGACGTCACCGTGTGCATCACTAAATTTAAAAGTGAGTTTTGCCATAGGTGTAGCAAGAATAACATGATTAAGTATATCCTCATGTAAGATTATAGTGATTTGATTAACAAACCATAAATGTTTTTGTTCACTAAATGTGGAAAAGTGCAAAGATCTATTTTCTCAGTTTCTCAGTGAATTTCCTGGTAAAACTTCTGGAGGTAAAGGCTACTGAGAGATAATATGCCGGGTTTGAGTGTGTCCTGTCAAACTCCTTCTCCAAGATCATGTGGTTTGGCAAGAACCTGCTTCTGGAACAAGGGGAAAAATATGACATTAAAGTGTCTGAAGACAAGTCGATACATTGTCAAGTGGAGAAAGGCTGCATGGTTGTGGACAAAAGGAATATATTCAGCATATGCAGGAATAAGATCAAGCAATGCATGGCTATTGTGGAAGGTAAGGCATAACTCCACCAAAACAACATCTAGTAATAACATCTCTGTCCATTACACAAGTTTATTAATAAATTGGTTCCTGCAACATGTTTTATGCTATTTTTATGATGGTCCTAAGCCCAGTGTCAACCCATTATAACCTAATTGATTACATGAAAATGTAGAAAAAAACATTCAACCCAAACAATCTAATAAAACAAATGTGATGATTTTGGATGGCTCAATCTGCCCCCCTGGTTCAAGAGATTGAAGATGTGAGCTTTCTATATCCCTCTACTAAGCTGACACATATGCACAAAAAGGGAAAACATCTTTCAGCAAAACCACCAAAGCAAGGACTCTGGAATGGACCTTCCTCAAGAACAACAAAGCAAACTAGAGATGGAGAATGAGGGGCTTAAAGAAAGGATTAAAGCTGAAAAAGCTGCAGACGCACACCTGACCCCTCCTTTTGCTGGAGCTCCAGCTCACTGCACCTGCTGGGGTTCCAACAGTGGCTACATCCCAGGCAACACATGCATGAGGAGCTGGAACTGGCTAAAATGGGTAACAACACCCCTGTCAGGCTGACAACCAACACCCAAAAGCAGATGTCAGCATTGTCCTTGATGTACTGTATATTTAAATCTGCAATCTCAAACAGTCTATTCACATTTAAAGGCTGGCTACATTCCTTCAAATATTAGGGTCAGACAGCATTTGTTGGTCCATTAAAGCATATAAGGCTCAATCCTTATGCTGTCATGGTTTCCAAATATAACTTACCAATGGGTGTCACCAAAATGACCAGATTTGCATACACATTGTGCCTTAAAGATACACATGTTCAGAATGTGCCTTGTGGTTGAAACGTACAAAGATTAAAATAGATTACTCTTTGTATTTGAAATGGTGATATGTGTATTTTACTAATAGACTAAATAATTTTGATGACAGGGTATCGTATTTTATATTACAGTTCTATTAATAATGTTTATGGATTTGAAGCACCTTTGCCTTTGCTCTTTTACCTTTCCAGCATTCATGCTACATTACATTATACTACTTTTATATGTCCTACATGTATTACGATAAATACCCTGTTCACGGAAATCCATGACTGGTATTGTTGGTTAATAGGCATGTCAAAAAATATGTATTCGCACAGAGTATAAAGAGCTCAGAACCACAGGCTATGGATGTGGTTAGTGGCGGGAAGAATCATCAAAGCTTGTGATAATCTGTGCATACTTAAAAAGCTATGTGTTTGAAATATAATGGCATTAGAATTCATGATGTGTTCATTATAAAGTTAACATGCGAACATACTGTAAAATATTTTTAATAATTATTTTATAGTAGTTTAATTGTAAAAGCTCCAGCACTGTGATTCTGTTTTGCTATCATGTTTAATTATTTCAGTGCTGCTTGCATAATGTATGCCATGGATTTTGTAGATGTCATATTTAAAGTAAATCTAATTGTAGCATGGTAATGCTCATTGGGAATACACATGTTTTTCTTGTGGTACTGTACAGTGATACTATATCTCTATATGTCTAAATGCATTTACATAATGAATAAGAACATTATGCCAAGCACTACACTATCACTTCGCTATATCAAACACACTTCCTTAAATTATTTATAACAATTTACAAATAGTAATTGTTTTAAGTAACAGAGCAATACACAATATCACACTGAGCTGGGTACTTAAAAATAAATTAATTAATACTACTACTGTACTGTACAAATAGGCAGACGTGCGTTTTCTGTGCAACGACGAAGGCTAGCATTGAATTACACCTTACCATGCATCGTTGAACTAACGAACATCCTAAGTACAACTGTTTCCCAAAAGTGCCGAACTTTGTTAGTACAACAATGGTTTAAAATATGTTGGTTTCACCGTAGTTCGAACCTCAATGTTTCCAGATGTGTTTGGTCTGACTCCTACAGTGAGAAACTTGCAATAACACACAATCTTTGTCATGTTATGCCTGAATTCAATAGCCTAGGGCAGTTGTGATTATATTAAATAATAAAATAATTATCTAGACTATTCATACAGCTTGCTAACAATAGACTATAACAACAACCATAACAATAATACAAATATGAGTAGACCTATTCATATACTGTAGGCTAACAGCAGAAACGATAACAGTAAAATAAAACAATAATAATTATCTTCTAATAAAAATAATAAAGAACTATAATGAATATATATATATTTTTTTGGTTCTTTTAATATTTAAGCACCAAAAGCACTACTTGATTAAGAATAGAATAACAGACATATACTGTATGCGAGATAAAGGTAAATAAAGTTATGCTTCTTCATCTTTCATCTGTTTTGATCCAATAACTAAACTATAGCCTATAGTAAACTGTAGGCAGAGGCTGCATGTACATCTACAGTCTACTCAAGTAGGCCTATTGAGAAATAGACTACATGTAAAAGTAGGCCTACTTTTACAACGATGTTACATTTTCAAAACACTTGCTGTAGTTCGAACGAATTTAACGACAGTGTTAAAAACATTCGTTTGAACTATGGTTTTGGGAAACACCTGCATCATTTAACGATGCATCGTACTACGTAAGTCACCAACGTATTTCCTCCATAGATCAAAATATGGTTTTGGGAAACACTTGCGTCACAACTGTATAGTTTAAACCATGTAAGTTGCTAACATAGTTAGCGATGATGCTTTTGGGAAACGCACCCCAGTTACATTTTGCGTTGTACCAGTAACATGCCATTGTACTATCCAGTACAGAGACAAAACCAAGGGTACCAATTTTCATACTATACATAACAACAAAATAACATTAGTATGGACAATGTACAATGTTTATTGTTCTTTTGATATTGGTAGGGACACATCCCTAGCATCCCTACCTAAACGTACGCCCATGCCCCAAGCCAACTGTTACCTGGTACCTGAATGACATTTGCATCAACTCAGACAGCAACTATTACCTCGCCAAATCATATGGGGTCTACTGTATATTAGAGTATGTATATTTTGTATGTGAGAGTTCAACCAATAGACAACGGTGAATGTAAAGTTGTTGCTGTCAACTCCTTTGGCAAGAAATATTCCTTATGATTACTTCTTACAGTATAATGCCATTTCCCCCATGTGATTTCTCCACAGATTGAATCAGCATGAACGTGTTAAGTCCAGATTACTATAATATTATAATTACAAATTATAATATTTACCTTTTGAGAAATTATGTCTATGGCACATCAATATTGCGGTGCTGTAGACCTAGGTGAAATGCTTCTCAAATTAAAATTATAATCATTAAGAGACATTTAGTGTAGTTTTTGGTTTGCTTTATGTTATTTAACAAAACTTGATAATGTCCCATGTTATTTGTTAGAAATCACTCTTCTTAACTGAATAGAAAACACTGACAGTAAAACAACAAATACAAATTCTGTGCATTTTGGCCTATCTATTCAGTTTAATATTTTTAACCAAACCCATGTTTATACTAACATTTTGTCAAATATACAACATACTTACTAATTGCCATTAAGGACTCAAATCCCAAACAAACCCCATGAACTTAGTGTACATTTTCATTGCATTTCCAAGTATATCCCCCATAAAGTAAGAGACGGATGTAAATATAGAATGTGTCATTAATATATGTTCAGGCTAATACTGTAACCATACAAGTAAGTTCTTCTACACTGAGTTTGCCTTAGTTACTGCATTAACAATTAATGAATCACAGAACCAAAAGACTCCTATCTTTTCACCTATAATATTTTACTGAAGAATCCATTAGTAAATTAACAGAAAATACTATATCACATAGTATATGCAGAATAGCTCATGAGTGCAGCTGCTACAAATTGACATTTGTGTAGTATTTATATTCTTTCAATTAGCAGATGAATCGATGACAGATAAAAGTAAATGACTAGTCTATGTCTATGTTGATATTCTTATAGTGTTTGTGTGTTGCTCATGGTTTCTTGGAACCTCCCCTTCTCCTACACCATGGGTCACTGGGGTATTTGTGTACTGTACTGTATGTCCACCTCTCAGATCGTTCTTTAATGTTGCATCACATCTTCACAACCATTTGAGCTGACCGATTGCCTGAATATGCCATGCCCTCTCGACCTTGGTCACTAATCTCTGGTTTATACACTAGTTTTATAATGCCAACAGTATTGCACCAGTGACACACCAGCTCACAGGCTCAGTGGAACCTCCAGCTTCTTGCATCAACAGTTCAATCAATCATAAACCAAATATTATTTTACCAAATAAAAAGTCTCATGTTGATTTTTACAGAGCAATAAAATAAGTGCTGGAGTAATCATGTTACATGAGACTTTGTGAAGCATGCAGTGATAAGGTATTAGCTTAATGCATTTCCTGTTGCATGGTTATATTTTAAACCCTTAAATCAATAGCAGAACATAATAATCTAGGTCAAACAATGTAACTTCCAATAGTATCCAGCACAGCTGTGCGTGCCATGTGAATGCAGGGTTCTTATTAAAGTATTTGCTGCATGTATCAAATACGGGGTTGGTTGTGTGGACATACAGTACTGTTGCTATGTATAACAAGTGATCAGTTTCATAATGAAATCTCCTTTTTTGTACCGTACAGGTTTCACCCATATATGGGACTCTATGTGGGCTGATGTTTTATCACTAAACAAAAAGGGCTGTTGGGTTTGACATACTGACTATTGAGAAAGGTACCCTGCAAAGAAGAACACCTGATTATAGAGAACACATCAACAAGGTAAGCCTTAAGGTTTTTACATTTGAACTATTCAAAATAAATGTTGATCTACAGATGTAGTGAAACAAAGCAGATCTCAAGATTTATTGTAGGTATTTTCCAAGACGCTTATAAAATATGCAGAGCATATAAATCACAGTTAATTGTCATTAAATGAAATAGCCAAAGCCCCTACATGTTATGTACATTAAATATGATCTTCTGTATGATTATACTTTAACTAAAATAAAAGTATACCATTTCACTAAAAACAATTTGACACCATTAAATGCTACACATACCCATATACTGTAAGCCACAGCAAGCTGTGAAATGAGCATTTGTACTGCATCTATGGAGTATTACGACTGAGATGAAGCATATATTGAATTAGATGCTTTTTTTTTCTTCTATATAGCAATAAAAAGTACTGTTTACAGACTAAGACAGAATATAAGAACCTCCCATTGAGCATTTTTCTAAGGCACCGCAACTTGAGCTAAAAGGTGAATATTATTCTACCCTCAGGTTCTTTCTGTTTGTTATGAACATTTCTTTAAGCAAAATGACTAGAACAAAATGATAAGATGGATGGGACAGTTTCTACTTATATACTGTAGTACATGTGGTCAAGAACCGTTTTGATGTAGAGTACCAAATCTCTATCCCAGATGACAATACAAGATGGAGACAATTTCAAAGTTATGTATATAATATATGGATGGCATATCAATAAGTGGGAACGCAATTTCTCCAAATCCAAAATATATATAGGCTATGCAATGGCTTTTCATCAATTTAAAGTTTGTTATGAACATCAATTAAAACCTAGGGTACTTAAAATATTGATATGAGGCAAAGGTTTTGTGGCATTGGCCACTTCAAATACAATGCTTATGCATTAAGGTAACACAATGTTACTGTACATAGAACATACACCTATTTATTTTAAAGAGTAAATGCACTGGAAAATGTATTGAGCTGTAAACAAAATTATTGTCCTGACATCTTCCCTTTTTATAAAATCTGCATTTTATGTGCTGAAAAAGGCTAAACATTCCATAGCAATCTTCAATTCACAAGCAGAGCTTTTGAGCAATGTGCAAATATGCTACAGAGACTTCATGCTAACACACACTACCCCTGTCTATGTTTGGATCCCCAGCAATACATTTGCTAGCACAGCCACTTGACTCCAGAAGTAGCTGGGTAGTATCAGCCACAAGGTGGGATTTCACATTCCTCATTAACAGCATCCCAGCATATCTGTCCCTGGGCCACACAAAAAGTGAAGCCTTGCTTAAAACATCTACTGCACTGTGTTGCCATGTAGCAACATACCATTTCCTGCAACTTCCTAGATATTAAAAGAAACAAAGAGTTCACTTATTGGCTCTAATAGAGGGGGCAATAACGTATGTATGTAAATAATACAATTAAGGGGACTCTTCTCCTCTTGATGAGAGTGAGGATGAGTTAGGGCTTAGTGACTCTGAGGCAGGAGAAAGTTTGGTCATAATGTGTTTCCTAATGGGAAAAAAGGCATAGATGTCTCACAACTAAAGTGTAATTTGGATGGTGGCACAAATACTTGTCTGCATTGTCTGGTGGTCTTACTGATGTGCAGGGCACCTATGCCATGGGTACTAACACACCCCTATAGTACTGTCTATTACTATACTAAAATATCATATTTAGAACTGTTAAAGTTTAATTTAATGAACAGGAAATTATTAATGTGTGATTTAAGCTCATGTATGCAAGGTAACCAATTGTAAATATGTTTTTATTATTGGTATTACACATTGTTTGTTTTAATAGGAAATAAACAAATATAAAAAATGTATAAATTAATACATAATAAAACATACGTACCTACAAAAAAGTATTATATATTTTAAAATACTGTATATATCTTATTCTGATTTGATGATACATGTTTTGTGATAAATGGCACAACATTATTTTTATTTATTATTACATTTTCATCTTCTGATGTCAAACTATTTAACAAGTGCAGTATTATTTAATCTAATGGTATGTAATAATTATCTTTCTTTGAAATATCTACAAACAAGCCAGCTTTATATTATCTTTTTAAATAATAGTATTGTCTTATACATATATTTTCTCTCAAATCCAATTTTAAAACCAAATGCAACTTCATTGTCAGTAAATGCTATAACTCACACATTCCTGTTTAACCATGTCTGACATGCATTTGTGTTTGTTAGTCACAAGGTAATACTGAAATCTGATTCAATCAAGAACCACCAAAATGAATCCAGAACCAAGGCAGGTTGCAAAGGAGTTAGGTAAGTTTGAACTATTGAGCATTATTTAAAGAGCGTAAGTGCCATTACAGTCTTTCGGCTGCATTAGTCTGTTGTGTAAAATATTTTCTTTTTTAAAATGAATATCTGTAAATCGATTAAGAATTCACTTGTGCCCTTTTGGCAGTAGACATCTGACATTCTGTTTATATCTACTAACTTACTAAAGGTGAAAATTATACAGTGAACCATACTGTATGTATGACCTTTGAACTAACAAGAAAATTAAACAACATTCCTAATTGAGACTAAAACTATTTGTGGCTCAGAATTACTTCTGAACGGAATGTTTTTCAAAGTGAACATGTACTATTAGCTATCTTGCTCTGTCAGTGATCTATTCCAGAGACATTATATAGAGGCAAAATCACCAGATGTTTAGGATGTTTTTATCAGATTTGACTCGCAATCGTATACATGCAATTCTTATTTCCCAATGATCACTAAATGGCTCTCTCCCTCTTAATGCCATTGAGTACTTCCTAAATAAATGTCTGGAAATTCAAAGATGGCTGCCGAGTGACGAGACTTGCCTATAAGGACTATTCTGATCTGATTTCTGATGTTTACAGACTGATTGGTATGATTTGAATAAAGTTTGAATCAAACAAGTTTATTAGAACCCTGACTGGATGCATATATACTATAGCAACATATTGAAATCCCTTGAGAGATGTCATAACACTTTAATGAATACTTGAAGGAAGGGTTAGTAATTTTTGAGAACGCATGCGAATAATATCCCTCCGCATGTACGCAGCGTCACTCCACGCATTGAAACACATATGAGCCGTTTTTGTCACTTTGTTGATGTTCCAATTTACAGCGCCAGGGCTGGTTAGAAATATCAGATTATTTTTTATTTGATCACAGAACGGTAAGATAGCGAAATGCGAGGAGATATTTGGTGTCTTTGACAAAACGTGTATTATCTTACAAATTAGCTTGTAATAGCTGACTATACCTTTGGCTTTGTGACTGGAATAAGGGTGCAGAACAATTCTCACTTAAAAGAACAACTTGTTCACTTGTCTTGGAGGCACAACATGTATGTCATCATCATGTATGCCGTTTGTCTGCAGGTGCCTGTTTTTTACACAAATGTGAGTGTGTGCGTATGTGTACATTAATTTATACAATGTGTGTGTGTGAGATAGAGAGAGAGAGAGAGAGAGAGAGAGAGAGAGAGAGAGAGAGAGAGAGAGATAGAGAGAGAGAGAGAGAGAGAGAGA
>JAODUH010003617.1:0-11235 GCA_027564835.1 Typhlichthys subterraneus
CATGCCTGTGTCAGCAGGAGTAGACACGCCCCCTAGCCACCACTAACCCCTCAGCAGTGCAGGATCCTCACACTTTCCAGTCTATCACATCACAGCTAAAGGCTCAGCTTGCCCATTGTGTTCCACACATAAAAAAGATAAATCAGATTTGTTGAAATACTGGTTTCAAAACAAAAATAATCACACATAAGACAGTAGGCTACATATATGTCATGATAATAAAAAATATTGTTTCTTAACAAAATTTAAGATAAAGTGATCCCAGTATGTTTTAGTGACATTTTAAGAGTTTAATAATATAATAAATGATCGCGATAATGTTGTCTATCACAATTATTTTGACCAGGATAAACGTGATACTAATTTTTCATATCGTCGTCCCATGCCTAGTGGGGACCCATTAACTTTTAACCTTATAACACAATTAACAATTAATTACCCACAACTTACTCTTTAACATGGCAAATCACAATGACATACAACAATTTGAAACATTTCACAAAATTACCCGGCCAAACGGCATACTGGGTGTGTGTTTAGGTGAGTACGCAGCTAGGCCACATTAGCATAACAGTAGGCCTATAACAGCTACTGTAGTAGAGGCTCCGTTGTGACTCGCAAGAATCTAGATTAATGTCTGTCTCTGTAGAAAAGTGGGCAAACTGTGCGTGGTTCCACTTCCAGCTTTCTTCCGTGTTGTGATATTGGGACAGCAGTATTTCAGTATTTTCTTCCTGTTAAGACATATGTACCTCGAATATAGTGTTTTATTGTGCTGAACTGTAGTGGAACTATGACCTTCCCCGTTCATAATGTGGCTCCACCGCTTGCATTTCCCATCATATACGGTGCTTCCAGAAACTGCCTCTTAAAGTACTGCTTGTCGGCCTTGAAATATCCGACAACCGTAATCGCTGCATTTCCATTTCCGTTATACTGCCTGCTGATTCTATCATATATTGTGTCATACTCTGGAGTCTAGCAAACCCTATAGTATTCAAAGCCTTCAAATAGACCTAGAAGGTGAAGCTATCTATTAACTATCCTGAAATTAGAATTGGCCTTAGCCACAAGGCTCAGACATACCCAGAATAAAAAATGGTATATCTTTAAGAAATATAGTGATATCCGTTTTTGCTCATACTGTACTTCCCAGCACTTCTTATCGGTATGACAACTCTGATATAGAATCCATAGCTGTCCATTTCTGAGTTGGGCGCCCAGACCACAAGAGACTGTCCCCAAAACCTTAGCAAACTGCTTCCATCTTCCTCCCTTCCGTAGCTCTCGTGTCCTTGTCTTTCCTGAAGATATACTGTATTCCTTAATTTTGGAGCTGATGTGTGAACGCATTGCCTGAAAGCACACACGCACACACATACACACAATTACGGCGTGTGCTGCCTGTGTGTCTGCATGTGTCAGTGTGTGCCTGTGTGACATATGAAATACATCTGCGCTGACAATATCGCACTGAGCCATGGATTTATGTTTTCATGCTAGCATGCTGCCTCCAAGTGTTATTTAACAAGAGAGTGACAGTGAGAGGTAGAGAGAGAGAGTTGTATATAGAGAGTGGAATCCAGCTGATGAGGCAGGAAATGTCCGAGTTTCCTGCTGCTGCGAGTGACGTATTCACAGGCTGTGAAGCATTCCAGAGACAGAACCTGCTGGTGTGGAAAACTGCTGACAGGTTCATTGCCACATGGACAAATCCATACATCCAGAGATATGTGTTTAACGCCCGCTACCCTTTCCGAGACTCTCCAGATAGAATATCCCTTTCATTGTTTACCACTTTAGTCCCACCTATATTTGCTGTATATACACTGTACATGTTCTCCACTGATGCCAAATTTAAATGATATCAATATCATTGCAAACATTGAACGTCTATGCATGTGCTAAGAGAAAATACATACTAGATACAGTAAGTGTCTATCTAGGGTGAGGTTTTGATGTAAATCATCCAAATAAATAAACAAATGTGGAAAATGAAGACCAATAGAATTACCTGTACATTGCTAAAAGCGTAGTTTGTGCTAAAAACATAGTTTGTGTTTGTTGAGTAGTAGTGTGTGAGTGTGTTTTTGTGTGCATGTAAGTATGTAGTAAAGTAAATGCAATCAACGCACAAGATTTATCCTTGAGTGTATTCCCGGAATCTTCAGCAGGCTAATGCAATTTAATGGTGTGATGGAATGCTTTCTCCCATCTCTCTCTCTCTCTCTCTCTCTCTCTCTCTCTCTCTCTCTCTCTCTTTCACTCAGAATTTTGCATTCTAATGTAGCATACTTTACCATACAGCAGCCTATAGATACATACACTGTAAGTCAATGTGTTTGCTGATCACAATGTGTTCAGTATTTAATTGCATGCTTGGCATTTATAATTATCTGCACTACACACTCAGATAATGTTATTATGTGTTAGATTATGCAAGGTAGTATAACCGCTGTTCTGTTTTAAATAGATTATGCAAGGTAATATAACTGCTGCTCTGTTCAAGGGGCTGTGTAGGGCAGTTTCTGGTAGAACTGCCACACTGAAAATACTAGCTTTGGGGGTCATCTAGATCAGATGTCTTGGATAATAGGATTCATCATCTATTGAACATTATCCTGGTTACATATTCAGAGGCTAAGAGCACAAACAACCACCTTGTTAGTTGAGTATTTGAAAGATTACACTGTTGTCAAGAAGCAACGCTACACACAGAACAACAGTGACTAAATTGAATAACAGCAAGCGAAACACGACGCGGGTGACCACATTGCCTGGCCCTATACTCCTCTCTCTTCAATTAAATTGGCCCGCTGCACTGCTTTCATTTGTGTCATTTATGCCCACTCAGGTTTAGCCAGGGGATGCTCTGTGCCTTTCAATCACAGTCAAATGCAATTACAGCACATTTCCAGCCTTCACTTACGCACATTTGGCGTGCATGCGTGTGGTTAGTGTCCGCGCACAGTGAGTGTCTGTCTCTCTTAGTATGTTTGTCACCCCACACACACACTACCACATGCACAGACACACACAGGTGCACACGTGTAGTGGGGCTGATTGATGCTGCTGGCTGGGCTGCCGTGCAGTGCTGCTCGCTGACCTTTAACGGAATGTGCCATGCTCAAACACTTCATCATGACGGTCGGGCCATCACTGCCCAGGTCGTTCTTCTGCCGCTGAACGCTTTGTAAGCCAACAGACCACTGCCGTTCACGTCTGGTGTGCGAGTATGAGGATGCCATTTGTGTCCATTTTGTGAATGAGTGTGTGTGCGAGAGAGAGAATATACGGGACGGATAGAGACAGTTTTCCTATTGATTCCCAACACCCGTCTGCCTCTGTCATTTCTAAGCAGAAAAGACATGTTTCCAGAAGATAAATGAGGGACAATATATCATCGGCATGCCAGTTGGGCTGTGGGTCACTGACGTTTATGCTAGCCAATATACCAAGCACATTTAAAGGTAGTCAGTCATTCTGGAGCAACACTGTTATTTGAACTCGGGTCAAAACAAAAACACCTCTCCCTTCAATGCGTCACTTTGGAAACACATTGCCAAGGTTAGGACAGTTGTGTGGTGCTGTCAGCACACAGAACAGGTAGCTTCCGGACCGTGAGGAGATGTTCAATGAATTTGTCAAAAATGCGAGTATTTGCATAAAATACCTGACTGTTTAACCCATTTTAGGAGAAAGTGGTGCAGTAAGTTCGGGGAGAAAAATGTATACTGTTGTGATGATTTCATAAGCTATAGCTGTATGTATACTGTTGTGATGATTTCATAAGCTATAGCTGTAAGAAAATATTGTATGGAAAGCCCAATAGGCCAGTTCTCAACATTGAACTACAGTACAAGCTGATTTTTGCTTTTCTGAATCACTATAATAGACAAATAAATGACCCTGGAATATTTGTATCATGTTCTATGTACTAGTTAAGTAAATTGGCTAATAATTCTTCCCTATAGTTGTTTTCTAGCATATTTGGCTCCTATACTACAGTTAAGGAACATGCAAGCATGATTAAGTGTGTTTATATTTCTTTACCCCCTGGAGATACCTTCAGCTGAGCCTTTATTTAAGGCCCTGCCTGACTGAGCAACACATTGACAAACGGTACATAATGTGTTGCTAGTCGAAAAGAGAAATATGGGACTCCACACTCCAGTGTAAATCAATGGATATGAACTTATGTGTGTTTACTTTTCTCAACTCCATTAGCCTGTATCAATATACTAAGCTGCTGCCTAACAGTATCAACTGCATTTTGACAGCATTTCTCTGCTGGCTAACACATGGCATGTGTCAAGTGTTGCCTGATACATTTTATACTTGAACTGACTGTAACAAATATATTTTAGAGTTTTATTTATTACAATGTAAATTAATAATTCAGGGTATTTTAATCTTCCTCTCATCAGGTCATTTAAGTGTAACTGCACCCCAGCTCTGAGCCTGACTCCTGAGCCAGATTTTTTAACGGATATGACATGTACAGTAGATCCATTTTCAGCCCATAAAATGCAGATTTGTATAAAAAGGGGAATGTTGTCAATATTCACACCAACATTGATGTGTCTCATCACAGATCAGTCCTATTACTTTGTTTACAGCTCAACAAACACACGTTAGGGTGCAGTTACACTTTAAGTGTGACAGCTTGATCAGTGATCAATTGATTCATTCTGTAATCAGAGCAACAGAATCATGGTCAGCATAGGCAATTGTAGCTTTGGATTTAGTGAGATAAAAATTGCAGACATTAATATATTCTCATGTAAAGCCATGTGTTTTAATGCTGGGCTTTTCATCAGGCATTACAAAGTGCTAGATATACAGTAGGTTTCTACAATTTGCATTTAAGGCCAAACCCCTGTTCCAGTCTTTTCAATCACTTTGATTGCTTGAACTATCTTTACTGAATGGATTGGTGCTGGTTAGGAGCAAATCTGATTGGTTCCTTTGTGCAGGACAAGATTTAATTAATCAGAGAAATATTATGCCGGTGATAATTTTAAAAGGGTGTGCATCTCTTGAACAGCTGACTCACCTCTTCTTACAGCTGCTGTGAGAGGAAAACTGTATGCCTATACAAAACTTTTTTTTTTTTTTGCTGCAGGTCAGAACAATGCAACATTATATATTTCTACACACCAGTTACCAAACAAAAAGTTGTATGCTTGTTGTATTTATGATAAGGTACAGTAAAAGTACTACTTCAGATTCAGACACATGGACTACTTTATTTTGACACTTGATTCTTTATAGCCCTCAAAATGAACGATAAGTCAGCATTTTCTGCACATATGTGAACACTCCAAAATAACACAGAAATTAGATCACCTCATAATGTGTCTCAGTTTGATTCTATTAACCTGTGCATTAAACACATGGCTCTAGTCTAGGTTCACTTCATCTTATCGCAGGTTGGCAATTGTATTTTTGCCCTATAGGGTTGTAAAACTATACAAAATATTAGGCCTACATAAAAACCCACAACGGCTAGATTGTTCATTTTCTGAAATGTGTGTTGTTTTGTCGTATCATGCCAGGAGCGGGGCTACACGCGCACCACACTGGGTAGATTAGCATGCGTCTACATTGTGCAAAAGGTGTTTAGCTCCAGATGCCGCTAATGGAGATGCTCGGAAAAGAAAGTAGTTAGTAAGGAAGGAAAGGGAAACATCGCACATGATCCAACGTCAACTGTTTGTAACACATACAGTACTACCCATAATCCAAAGCATTAGGTCTGAGTGCTTCAAAGGAACTATAGGCCCAATCTCAATGTCTGCCCTACACCCTCAAGCCCTGAACCCTCAAATACTTTACAGGACAGCACAATGCAACATATGACAATGGCAAAACGTGTAGGGGCTTTAACCGCTCATTTCGTGTCCAAGCATTTTCCTTACAGAGCAGATTATTTTTGCAAATAATCAATTTATTATTTTTGTAAAAACAGCATAATTAAGCAGAAATGCACTTAATAAGCAAAATACAATAAAAAAATAATAAGTTTTGCACAGCATTCCTCTAACTTCATCAACGTCGTGATCTCGTCATCCTGTGCCCATGTCACTACTGGTTTCCAAGCTAACTGGTTTCTTTCTTGTGCATGTTGTGCGCGCTCGTAGTTCCTAAACCGCTGCACACCTCTGCAGCACAATATTCCACAAAGTTTCAAGTGTTCTATGATTACTACAGTCGCAAATAGGCATATTGATGTGTATTACATTACAGCTCTCTACCACTCATAGAACTATTTAAAAATAAGTTTAGAGATTGATTCAAGCCAGAGAAAAAAAAAACACAAAGCGGGCAACGTATCCACTAAGCTTTGGGAGAGTACTGTGTACAATTTGTCTATTCTAATGTAAATCAAGTACCTCATAAATTATGTAACATTTTTTATTGTTTTAAAACAACTGGTTAGTGGTTACATTTTCAGCAATGATGACACAAAACGTTTGTCTAAACCAGTTTTTCTTAACCTTATTGGAGGTACTGAACCCTGCAAGCTTCATCATTGCATTCACCGAACCCTTCGTAATTGGAAAAATAAAATATGATTTCTTCAAAACATAGGTATATATTGTATTTGTGCACAAAATTAACCATGCATCAGTTGCACACAAAATCACGGTGTTCAAAGAACAAAACCAACAAAACATGAATTTCACACAAAAACATACTCAATGAATATTTACTGCAAATCAATGTGACTTGCTGTTGTCTTTTAGATAGAAGTTCAGAAATGCGCGGCTTCACCTTGGCAAGTGCCACTCTCATATCACTTTCGCAACAAAGACTGTTCCTTTTCTTAATTTTCATATCTACCATCCTCGCAAAGATACGTTGTGACAAACGGTGTGAGTATCTCAAGGACTTTTTTAGCAATAAGAGGGTACGATTTGCTAGTGTGAACCGGGCTATACTGTGTGTGTCTTGACCCCTGCCGAAACCCTGAGAGCGACTCAACGAACCCCTGGGGTTTGATCAAACCATTTATATGGTTTCCATAGCGAAATTGCAATGAATACCGGCTCTATACTTCTGCGGACATGGACAAACGCTTGCTGTTCATGTCCCGCAGAAGTAGTCTGTGGGCTTTGAGACAGTCCTAAACCCTCATGGATTTAGCGGGAATGTCCATCAAAGTGTGAGTCTGTGGGGATGGACATTGAGATTGGGCCATAGTGTGTTAGCAGAGTTGAAGTGGACCAGAAATAGAACTGAGAACTCTCTCAAAAACTTTCAATGTGAATGCACAGAGAAGTATCTATTCTGTTGTTCTAATTTTTTGTCCACTTTAAGAGGACTGAGTTTGGTTCATTTAAAATGGTGTAGCTATACATGAAAACACCCTAAGAGACTCTTGTATGGAAGGCTATATTAATCATGTTATATTGCATCCCTTCTAGTGTGTGTGTGCAAGTTAAAATATTTGTTATTTCAGGATACATTATTACACACACACACACACACACACACACACACACACACGCACACACACACATGCATGCACACACACACGCACAATCATGCGCACAAACACATAAACAAACATACACACCGTTTTTTGCAGTTTTTGGGGACATTTGTAGGAGTGTAAACAGAGAATATTTCATCAGCTGTGTGTTGGCAATATTTGTGCCTGCGGTAAGAGGTTTTCAGTCTATTTGTTTGCATGCGTGTGTGTGCGCATGTTTGTGTGTGTTTACATCAATGTTGCCAGGGCCTAGGGTAATGTGGGAAGCAATATCACCTGATCCAGTTTTGGCATAATACAACTGCCGTCAGCACCTCAGATACTGCAAAACAAGGAACTATGGCAGGGCCACCTAAACCCTTCTTATCTGCATAACACATTCATGTACAGTATATGGTCAACTCAGCTCTCATTCAAGGTATAGTCAGCTATTGCAAGCTAATTCTAAGCTAATACACTTTTTGTTAAAAGCACCAAACATCTTGCATTTTGCTAGCACTGTATGTGCGTGTTGAAAAAAGAATCAGATATTTCTATACAGTCCTGGCTCCGTAAATTAAATGGGAACATAAACAAAGTGGCAAACACGCTCACATCAACATAGCCATAGTACTACTCTTTGCTTTACAATTCTTTTCAATGCGTGGGGCGGCGCCATGGAGGGCCGTGGAGTGATATTGTTTTGATTTTAAGTTAGCAAGCGTTCTTGATAATGACTAACTCTTCCTTTAAGGCACCTGTTAAGTTTATTTACACCCGGCAGACAGACATATCTGAGAGATAGCTGATAGACAGACAGACAGACAGATCAGCGACAGACTTATCAGTTGGATAAAAAAACATAAAAATCTAAAAACGTACGGCACTAAACCGGTGAGACAGAGCCGTAATTGCCCCTTCTGAAGAGTCAGACTGAAACGTCAGGGACACAGCAGATGTATTCATTGGCATCTCAATATCTGCTTTGGTCCTATCGTTGTGCTTTATCAACCTCCGTGTTGTCCCCTTCCTGGCCCTGGTGTCAGCCTACTCCCCCAGGTCCGCTAGTAATGAGCTCACCTCCATGCCAGCTGTAACTGCATGTGTCCTTTTGACAACCCCTCCTTTGTTTGGTTTACAATATTAAGCCTCCCCGTTGAGACACACAGATGGACGTTTCAGATGTGTGCGTGTGCTTCTTAAGTGCGAGAGAGTGTGTGTGTATGTGTGTGTGCTTGGCCATTTTGTGTAGCAGACACAACCAGAACAAAATCAAGAACAAGAACAGAGAGAATTCACGAGGGTTTGAAGGACAGTGACCACCATGTTTTCCCCCCAAGCTGTTTTGTGGTATTACCTGGTATTATTTTGTTTAAGTTTAGACATTAATCAGTTTATGGAGTGCAGACTGTGGCTGCAAGAATCATTACTGTTTCACCATACAGTTTCACTGCTATTTTGGCCGAACTCCACTAGCTTGCAATTCAGTGATGTGGCTAGGCATTTGATCTTGACCTTGACCTTGAGCATTCTCACACTGGGCTTCAAATGCAATGCTTTGAATGTATAAGTTTTGACTTTTGTTCCATGAACCACATTGCTTAGATCTGAATACAAACATTTTAGTTTAAAAATGAATCTAGCACACATTATGTTATTCTGGATATTATTTGTGTGGACATAATGTTGACGGGACAGTCAGAAAGGAGCCAGGCTAATCTAAAACCATGAAATATAAAAGAAGAAACACACCCTCCAGGGTATTTTGATATTCCTCCACACGATTCATCCTGTCCTAAGGGGGTCAGCCCTTGTGATTGCTCAGTGCCTCTTTTAAATCCCGCTGATTACTGCATCTGCATTTCAAATGGCACCCTACAAACTACATCACTCCGCCCTGCTCCCAGAATGCCTCAGGGCTTGGACCTTAGCTCTCTAACTGAGGATTATAGGACTGTGTTTACCATTTGCTTCCAATTGGTCTTCGCTGTATAGCTGCGTTTCCCATACTGTATACGGGAGCAGTCAGATTGCACAATGTTTTGGGAAAACATTTATATTAATCCAGCAGGAAGCAGTACATTGTTGGTATGATCACATTAGGATGGTGATGATGAACTCTGGCATTGTAGCATGTGTTAACACGCATGCATTGGTCAAAAGCTGAAAAGAAAATTTGCATTCAAAGATAATTATTTATGGCGACCCCTATTGCAGACTTGGCTAAGCACCATCAGACCCCCATCCGGTGACAGTAGGACCACCCATAGTTGTCTGCTTTGGTGTGGCTTCCTTTCTATTTTTTTTACTCTTTTGAGTCAAAGCAGTTCTGCTTGTACCAGAAAGGACTGTGGCCCATACATGTTTCATTTTAAAACAAACCCTTTTACCATGTTTGACATGGCATGAGATTCTAACATATTCTAGCCCTCTGGTTTGATGCCTGTGATATCTGGCATGTTGTCTCTGGGTGTCACCACCCCGCCCAGGTTGAATAATCCTTCTCTTCCTCTTGGTCTCCTCTCCACCTCTGCCGAGACAGAAGCCAGTGGAGCAGTGTTTCTTTAACATAAAATCACCAGCCACAGAAAGTTCCCTACAAAACACAATGGAAATATGAGATCAATATGTAAACAGCCAGCAAAGAAAACAAAGGCTAATAGAGTATTAGCAGCATCCTAACAAACAACTTTGTTAGGCTTTGTTAAACACCTTAATGGTTAGGGAGCTTTTCATGACTTGATATCAATGGTAGACTATTGCCATCCCAGCTACATCATCCTCAGTTAGATACAAATTCAGTAATAAGTGCACACACACACATACACACAATTCTGTAAGCACAATTCAACTCTGCATTGTCACTTCAGTTTACTGAATTTGACTGTGACTTCATTGTAGTCTGTAATGAAACTTAAAAATAAAAGCTCCATTGACTCTCTCTCTCTCTCTCTCTCTCTCTCTCTCTCTTTTCTTCAAGTTGTTTCAGATACTCTGGGGGTTTCTGTTTAAATTAGAACCAGTCAATAGAGTTTGCCCTAAGGCAATGAAGGCTGGGATTGTGTTAATATCTGTGCTGCGATTACAGATAGCTAGTCCTATTCTGCTTAGTAAGTGTGTGTGTGTGTGTGTGTGTGCGTGTGCGTGCCAGTGCAAATGGTCTCACCTTTAGATCACCGCCATGTCTGACACACTGAACTCCTTAGTGACACACATACAGTGTGTCCAACATACAGACAGTGTATTTCCCATTTTAGATCATTAATTGCTGACTTCTACACATGCAAACATTGCATACAGTAAATGACTGTGATGTGGTGGTGAACTGCATATTGTGTACGGTACAAATATGTCAGTGAGTGAGTGAATATTTACGGTGTGTGTGTGTGGGTGTGCATATATATAGCTAAGACAAATGGTAGCTTGCACATATCTACTTAACATCATTGAGGCCACCTTGCTGTAGTTATAGCCAAATGATGCCAAAAACTGCCAAGGTGCAACACACACACACGCACATAAGTTTGAAGGATGCTTCTTCTGTCTATGCATGCTGTGCAGGAGGTGTGCCATGACTGTGCCAAGAGTGGGTGCCACAGTGTCTCCTGTCACTAGGCAGAGGTGCTGCTACGGCAGGGCACGCCCACTGGCTTTGTTTCTTTTCCTCTTCTCTCCCCTGTTCATCCGTTCATCACTCTCTCTTCTATCAGTGTCACACACTGCCAATTATCTCCCGCCCTTTCTCTGTCTCCGCCCCC
>JAODUH010003618.1:0-13535 GCA_027564835.1 Typhlichthys subterraneus
GATTGGATAAAAACTCTAACCTAAAAACCACACGAACATGAAGAGAATATGTATAATGTATAATATGTATAATAATTGTATATATTTAGGGAAAGTAAATTCAAAATTAAATAAATTTTTATCAAATTATGATCATGATTTATGATCATGATTTATGATCATGATTTATGTTAGACCAGCAGAGAAGGCCTTGCTGGCCCTGACGGCCCACCACTGAGTCATAGTAATTATGAGTGTGGCTATTACTGTACATAGACGTATTAACACTGTGGACTCTGCAGTCATAGTAATTATGAGTGTGGCTATTACTGTACATAGACGTATTAACACTGTGGACTCTGCAGAACTCTCTACACTCCCTGATGGCAACACTGAGCTCCGCCAACCCATACTTCGTCCGCTGCATCAAACCCAACACACACAAGGTAGGACCAATATTGCCTTCTCCCTCACACAAACACAGACATGGATGTGTGTGTACCACCAGCCAAGCAAACAGTAATCACACACGTCTTGTCCCTAATGCCACTTGACCTCCAGTTGCTTGGCAACAGGCGGTGCTAGTGGAACATGGCGGATAGTAAACACATTGATCTTAACTTTTCACTTAATGTCTAGATAATTCTCACTGATGTTTTTAAGCCTGACTGGGTTAGAATGTATGGAGTTGAACCTGTGTTTAGGATAGCCCTTATTCCTCCAGCTCCAGTCTTACAGCGTTTATCTTAAATCAACTAAGAGACACGTGATTGGATGAAACACATGAACACAGGAATGCATGTACTGTGTTTACAGCGACACTCTAATTCCCCTACCTTCTGGGGGTCCAGAGTTATTAACATTTGACCAGTGTTATCACAAATGTGCTTATTATATTACCTTTTCTTTTCCAAACAAACACCAGCAGTGCTGTACACTTGAGTGCAGAGCACATATCAATAGTGTGTATAAGATGCAACAAAGGGAGGCCATCTGGCTAGTGTTGTGTAATGATGGACAGACTGTTAAAGTCAGCATGGTGACTTCTGAATGGCTTTAATGTTGGGGGGGCGGGGGCCCACAGGGAACACCCATAAAAGCCCCCAGGGGTGTCTGTGTCATCTGGCCTGTTTGATTTAACAGGTGTAAAAAAAAAAAAAAAGAGAGCCCACACAATAGTGATGCGCGGGCCGACTCGTAACAACCCGCGGGTAGGGAGGGTTCAAATAAGGGTATCAGAAAATGTTGCGGGTGCAGGCGGGTCGGGTCAAAACGAGGCAAAGCAGCGTTCCGACCAAGTACTACTGAATCATTCCGTGCAAGTGGGGATTCTCTGATCCTCGCCCTCTCAAACATACACACACACACACACTTTATGGCACAGAGCATGCACTGGAGCAGATCCTCTCATGCCCTGGCTGTCAATAGACTAATCTACATTATCCATACGAACTATACTGCGTAAACTTTGTTTATTTAGTAGCAGACGCGCTACCTATAGGCTATACAATCATGTACTACATTATGCTAGCGTAGCATAATGCTAACAGATAAACGAAACAATTAAATATGCCTAGGTTAGCAAGGCTACTGTTCACCCACTTTGCTGTCTGCCGTGGCTCCATAGACACAGGCATAAGGACTTTGGTGGCTCTGCTATTGTCTGCGCCAGTATGTCCCTTTGAAACGTGCATTCAATTATAAATCGGTATCTCTATATCGCCATTGCTATAAAGGCTTAAGTTGGTGGTTTGCAGGTCGGGTGGTTGATGAACGCATATTTTTGCTGGTCAGGAGGTGCGGGTTGGCTCTCATAACGGGTGGGTGGGTGCGGGTTGTAAAAAACCCTGACCCGCGCATCACTACTGCACAGTAAAGCCTTCAGGTGAATCCATGTACACCTGTACACACACCTCTAGTCACAGAGAGTACACTGACGCCTGCTGGCAGCACCCTGTCATTGAGTAAACAGCAGGGGGCTTCAACTTCCAGAAACCGTGTGTGTGCGCGCATGCGTGCGTGTATGGCTGTGTTGGGAGTGTCACGCTGTCAATTCTCTTAATCTATTTCCAACCGACTGTCTCTCCACATATATGCTTTGTCAATATATTGATGTTTACAAACGCACACATACACACAGGCTGTTCCTTCGCCATAGTCGCCATCTGTAGCGGCCCTTGGCCTTTGACCTGTCATGGTCTTCCAACAACTGTTTATGTCTGTCAATTCAGAGGTTCTACCAGCTTTCTATAGTATGTATACAGTACATTACGTAGTCAGTGGTGGGCATTCGTCTGCCATTGTCTTGTAATTGTGAGCCTTTCCTGGAATAATCAAGTGACCTCTCTAATTAATGAATCTGTTCTACATTAGCAGAGTCTCACATGTTGCATAAAATGCAGATATATTATGTTGCTTGTTCGAATCACAAAACACAGGAACTGAGACCTCTATATTTACAAATTGATGTACTGTATTTATGATTCTTACAAATGCTGATAAAAAGTATACAAAATACAGAACATGTCTTACTGCTACACCGAGCACTCTCTGATTCCCATACAGACAAAATAGACAACGCCTTTCTGTTGATGGTTGGCTGTTTGATACGCGGTCTGTCCTCATTGAGAAGTGTGCCAGCCTTTGAAGAGAAGCCAGGGTTCCAGGAGCGATAAAAACACAGAAAGCCTACTGTTGTCACAGTCTTTGTGAAGAGCTCCCATAGACCGCCATGGAAGCTCAGCTTCAAGGCGGGACAAAATTAGGTGTTTAAATCCTGTTGTCCAATTAACATCAATCTTTTTGCCATAGACACAAAGCATACGTGAAGCTTTAATAACGGTCTATGGTGCTACCATTGTCTTGTCACAGAGCAACCTGCTATGCTGTTCACGACTGCAGATACTGTATGGATAACTGAGAAGAGATGTATAAACGTACTTTTAACATCTTAGTCAAATGTTTTATACTTAGCCAAAGATGTCTTTGAGTGTCTTGAAAGGCCTCCTGGAATACTAATTTACATTATTATTATTTTTATTATATTAAGGCACAAACACCCTACAAATGATATGCATCATATTCTCATCCAGTTTTAAATTAAACAGACTTCTTGTACCCAGCATGCACTGCCTGTGTGTGTGCGCGCGCGTGCGCGTGTACAAACTCACTCACTCTCTCTCCTGGTCAAAGGCCTACAAGTGGCCTGCACAAATTAGCCTCAGCAGGAGACGCGTTTCCATGGCGACCACTCCCTTCTCACACACACACTCATACGTGCACACGCACAGCAAAAAGGCGGAGTGGAGTTGGGATTTGAAAGCCTTTGTTCAGGCTGAGAGAGAGAGAGAGCGAGAGCGAGCTGTGGTCAGTGTGTTGAAGCGAGCACACATGAAGAAACTTTACTGTGTATGTGCACATGTGTCTGAACCAGAGCTCCCTGGAATAACATGCAGCACTGCAGCGCATGGTGAGACCCTACACCTTTCTTTTGTATGTGTGTGTGTGTTAGGTGAGCATCTTTGATTGTAGATGGTCAAATATAACAATATTGACAATATAAGTGTGTAGTTTATACAGTAAATATGAAATACTTCAACTGATGACTGCTACAGGCGTCATTAACCAATGAGAACAAAGATGGCAATATACGCATTATGGAAATGTAATAGAGCTGTAAATGCTTAATATGGTTAATATTACAGACTATGTCACATATAATTTAAAGTGAAATGACAAAGGATGTGAATTGACCTGTTGGATGGTTTTAACCTGACGACTGTCAGGTAAATAACTTGTTTTGTCCTTCTGTCTAGCAGCTGACGTTTGATATTTCAACTTGTGGGATTTCTTTATCTATATCACTTAAATTGACCTTGGTCATGGCCTTAGCTGGGATTTAAGTTGTACTGCAAACATGCCTATGCTCTCTGATATACAGTACAAGCACATCTGTGTTTGTCTGTGTCCCATTAGGAATATTGGCTGCTTCCATTTAAAGTCCAAATATTTGTTGAGCAACAGAATTGGCATGTTGAGATTTTGCTGAAAACTGCACAGACCATCTATAAGATAGCAGTGCCTTATGTTCTTATCTAAAGTGTTCTCATCTTTCCTCTCTTAGTGTGACTTTGGCTGACTGAACGCATCATTTGAAATGTATTGTTGATGACTGCATCAAACGCTAGATAGACTGACATCTGTTTAGGTGTACAATTAACAAACTGTTACCAACTAGTCCAATTTTACTTCCTCAGTGTGTTTAACAGCGGAGAGATTTACCAGATGAAAGTTGTCTCTCTGTGTTTGACTTGAGGTTCCCAACCCCCCTGAGATACACCGTCACGCCCCCCTTTGTCCACATGAATGCCCTGAGCTCCGTCATGTAGTCTGAGAGATTGAGGCTGGGAACGAGCGTTGTCCCCAGGACATATTCTGTGACAGCTGCAGAGAAGACTGAGGCAAGCAGGCATGCAGGCAGACAGACAGACAGACAGACAGACGGCCATAACTCTTGTTATTTTGAGGTGGAGGCTTAGATACAGTGTGTACTGGTGATAATCCAACATCAGATCTGGAATGCATTCATAAAATATTATTCTTTTTGTTGTTAAACCCCAACACTGTTATTTGTGGGAAATGTAAATTCCTTTGGAGGTGGTTTGCAATTCTTTTTAGTCCATTATCCAGGCAATTCAAATGATTTCCTTCGACATAAAACATAAAACAGCGAAAAATAGAAATGACAACTCAGTGAGGCAGAGGATGTTAAATCTGCAGCAAAAAAGAGACACTTGTGTTATAAGCAGACAAGGAAATGGAAATATGATAGATGTGTTGACAGGACATGAAATTGTTGCACATTGTGTGTTTGTAGAAAGGGACAAAGTCATATAACGAAAGAGAGAGAGGGAGTGGTGTGTTGTCCAACCTGTACTGTATGTACAGACTGTATGAGACATTCAGAGAGTTTAGTGACAAAGAATTGTCTTGTACTGGCTGGCTCGGACCAACTGTGAAGTGAACCCTGAACCGGCAGGCCCCCCAAAAGAGGAAGGAACCCACAGATAGAAAGAGGGTTGGGGCAGCTGTGCGACACCGCTCAGCTTTGTGCTGCTTGGGTCCGGCCCATTATGCCAGCGGCTGTTATGCTAATGAGATGGTCCTGCACCCTGGGGCTGAGAATGGCGCCATTCAAACCCTGGGTGCGATTGTGAATTGGCCTCACTTCATCTGAGCTCTCGCAACAGGCCATCAATGGCCCATCAAGGAAGATGCTCTTTGAATAAAGAAGGCATTACAAGAGAGGATGAAAGCAGCCTCTTATTCGGAGCCCGGCTACGCCCACAGAGGTTGCAGGGAGTGAGGGAGTGTTTGTGAGGCGGTGTCCCAGGAAAAGGGCTCTGGGTGAATGGTATTCTGTACTTGATTCTGTTAAATCAATGCCAAGTGGATTTCTGACTAGCATGCGCTCGTGTACGCACGACTCTTTCAGACGCTTAACAAATGGCCTGAGATCAAAAGGTGCCACAAGCTGTCAATGACTTGTGTGTGTGTGTGTGTGTGCGTGTGTGTGTGTCATGCATGTTTAAAGGGATAGAATGGTGTGTGGTTTCACTTGAGACGTCATACAATGCATACCATCTGTCTTCAGTGTTGAATCTTATAATCGTTTATCATACTTTAGTGAAATTAATTTATCCAATTATTGTGTGTTGAATTTAACAGGAAAACGCCTGAATTTATTTTTTCTTTTTGCTGTTCATTTAGATGTTCGCTACAGGAAAAAGAGATAGGTGTGATAGAATAACAAACTGTATTGACAACATGATGTTGAGAACACATTTCCTGTTGTGTTGATGCAGATCTGTCAAAATCCACACATATCACACTAATGGCTGGTTTATATTACAGTACTGTATCTGTATGTAACATGCATTATAAGGTACTTGTTTCTGCTAAGGTTGCTAAGGCTATGCTGCATTAGCTAACATTGACATGTGTACAGCATGTGTACACAGTACACAGCAGTATTTCTCCAGGTAGTCCATTGTATCCGATTGTTATCCACCTGCCTGTTTGAGTGTTTGTGTGACTATGAAGTCCCATCCGTGACCCACAGCCTGCTGCACACATGACACGTGAAGCCACTGGTTTGGGGTATCCGTAGGTGCAGCTCTGCTCTCTTCCTCTAAGTAGTAGGCCATTATCTGTTAATTGCGGCGTCAGAGAGTAATGTAACAGCAGACTCAGAAAAACAAAAAACAAGTTCAACGATCGTGAAGTAGACCTATTTATAAATAGCCTACTTGTCTATATGTGTCATCAAACCTAGAGATAACGGGTGTAATTCCACACAAAAATAATGATGTTTGGTTGACTATAAAATGTAAATGAAAGAAGTGAAATAAACATTTATTTTAACGCACACAAGCAATCAAATCCTTCAGCACGTCCCTCCATGGCCTGTGTATTCGCCTTGGAAGGATTAATCTTGCCGTTGCTTGCTTCCCCTGTTCAAAGAAACACGGGGATAACACCTGCTTTTCAGAGGCGGAACATTTTCACCGCAAAACCGACTTGCGCTTTGCATCACAGTTTTCATGCATTCAACGGAATAAGTAATCACGCTCTCTGTGTGCATCTTCTCCCATTTGTTTGTGTGACACTCCAAATCTCCCCTCGCCCCTGCCATAAATGCATATGACTGAATAGGAAAGCGCAACTTGCAATCATGTGTTCCTTCAGCAGGCAGAATAGCGCTTTAGACATCTTTTTAGGCGCAAAATGCGACACAAATACCCCTGAAACGGGCGCTAAAACGTTAGAACATGAGGCTAAATGTATCTATTTAACAATTGATTGCTCTAACTCGAACTATCTACTGATACTTACTTTTACATGTTGATGTGTGTTTCTACCACCAGATGCCAGACCAGTTTGACCAGGCTGTGGTTCTGAACCAGCTCAGGTACTCTGGCATGTTGGAGACGGTCAAGATCCGACGCACTGGATACCCCATCAGGAGACCTTTCCAGGACTTCTGTGCCAGGTTGGTACTCCAACACAGACCTGCTGGGGGACAGGATAGCACTTACTACTATGCTCACTAACCCTGTCTACCGTACCAACTGAACTGAAATGCATACTGGTCTACTGACAGTGGGAATGCAGTCATCATTCACTTATTTGAAACTGTTAAACTATGGTGGGAAAGTTTTATTTGTATAATTTGTGCTTACACTGTTCTACTTTTCAGTGTCAGCCCCAAGGTCTCTAGAATGCGTCTTGTGAATAATTTGCATGAAATGCTAATGTGGTGCTATGCCCCGCCCCTTTGCCACAGGTACCAGGTGTTAATGAAGGGCATGTCTGTGTCGGAGGACCCCAGGGGGCGCTGTGTTCAGCTGCTCCACCTGTATGACAGCAGCAACACTGAATGGCAGCTGGGAAAGACAAAGGTGAGCTTTGAGACAGAAAATAACATTCAACAAAGTCAGCTTATGGTCTGTCATCCTGAATGGCTGCAATATAAATACATTATTACTGGGTGAGTATATTGTATTTATTAGGTATTTTAGTGTGTATATATATATATTTGTTCAAAGTAGAGCCGCTGCTCCTTTGCGTCAAAAGGAGCTAGTCGAGTTGGTACGGGCATCTAGTAAGGATGCCCCCTGGGCTCTTTCCTTGGGAGGTGTTCCAGGCACGTTCGGCTGGGAGGAGGCCTCGGGGAAGACCCAGGCCTCTAATGTGAGAGCTTGCTAATGTGACTCGGGAAAGGGAAGTTTGGGGTCCCTTGCTGGAGCTGCTGTATCCGCGACCTGACTCCGGATAAGCGGGAGAAGATGGAAGGATGGATGGATATATTTGTTTTTATTTAAACATTTAGTGGTATATGTAATTTAATTTATGATTACTAAGTAGTTAATCATAGTATCATACTTTGGGCGGACGTTGGGTGTAGTATAGATTTTTATTGAGATTTTTGCCTTCTGCTAAATATCATCACATTTTGAAGAGTGATGATATTTAGCATCACTATTCAATTATGCTTAATATTGGCAGGGGAAATGAAATATATACGTTAATTATGGTAATTATGCGTTATACAGCGGTTTAATGAACCAGTACTGTAGAAATTGGAAACACATAGAAACCATATGTTGTTGACAGATGGGCCATATTGAGCTCATTCTAATATTCTAGCTAGAGTGTGTATGTACGTGTGTGCTTGCTTGCATGTCTCCATCGTCTGCGCGTATGCAAGGTTGAAGGATGAAATGTACTGTGTCGCTTGCACTATGGAACAGGTATTGGATCTGGTGTTTGTCCATGTAGACCCAAGCCTCCAATTGTGAGTGTGTTCACAGCTAAATCTAATAGTTACTTGTTACTGACCTACCTGTGCAGTGTTATAGTTACAGAGTCAGAGTCAAAACAAGCAGCCAGAATGTTCCATGTTCCATGATAGGATCACATGTTGCCTTGCGCTACCCAGGTAATTGAACCCCCAACTTTAGCAGCATCCATAGAGCATAGTGTAATGCTCTGCTCATTAGGGTCCTGTGTCATGGGAGTATTAAATCAGTTCTGTGTCTCTGATGGTTGGCTTATATTGTGTGGCTGCACTCAGCACTGATATTTCCATCATACGACCCCAAACTCTTTTTATAAGACACATGTTTGGACTATTTCTGTGAGCTTTACGACTTAATTACCTGGAGGAGGTTATGTGTGGCTCTTTGGTGTCCCAGAATGCCTATAGAATCTATTGAGGGGTTGACCTCCAACATCTTTTGGGAAAACCCAAATGACAGAAATCAGCATCTGTCAGGGCTTAGTGTCGCTTTTTGTTGCACTAATTAACATAGTCATTTTAATTAAAAGATTATTCATTCGATGCATTCACACACAAGCATATGTATAAGCATGTTTCTCACTGTGTGTGTTTGTGTGTTAGAATGTCTTTGTGAATGTGTGTATACAGTGTGGATGTGTGTGCATGTAGTATTCTGACTAATGCTTGTGCACGTCCAAATATTTCCCTGTTAATGAATGCCTCATCAGTGGAATGGCTGTTGTGAAATGAAGGGTCCAGGGGCCTATAGTTGTATGGTCCAGGGCCCTTCTGAAACCTCATTACAGTGAGGCTCTGAAGCCATAAGTCTGTTCCGTGCCCTTTTGTACTCCACGCAACAGGACAAAGACAATCTGTCTGTAATTCCCTGTGGTACCGTGACATTTCCCCGCAGCATCTTCAAACCAAGATCACATCCCGTATCATTGTCCCCGTCCCTAATCGGCTTAACCTCCAAGTCCTACAAAGCGCCCTCTTTCCCTATCAATGGAAGACAGCTTGGGTCCTAAAGCGGGCAGCTGCACTAAGTGCCTGTTAGATTATTATTGTATCCAGAGCGGGGTTCAGCCCCGTGGCTGCCTGTGTATTTTGTGGTCTGTAGTAATGATCCAGACATGTCAGACAGGAGATTTATTTTTGATTTGGGATGATTTCTGTTTTCAGTTCACTTGTTATTTCTGAATGTGTTTAGTGAATCTTTTATTTACTGAATTATCTGATGTAGCTTAACATGTTCTGGTTAAGTGGATGAACTTTAAGACACATTCTAGTAAGGTCTGTTTGCAGAGGTTTAACTACGCACACACTCATTCAATATATTTTACTCTGTATAATATCACACTATGGTAGTTCAAATGGTCTAGTATCTTTGACTTGATATTTTCCATTTCCTCACACTAAATGAATCCAATGTAACCTCTCCTGTCCTGCAGGTCTTTATGAGGGAGTCCTTGGAGCACCGTTTGGAGACTCAGAGGGAGGTGCAGGTGTTGAACGCAGCGATGACAATCCAGGCTCACATCATGGGCTACATAGCCAGGTACAAGCACATAGACACACACACAGCCAATCAAGTACAAAACACACATTTGCAGTTACCACACATAAACACAAATATGCAAACATAACCAACAGATCTCCTCATTAGAAACCAGTGAGAAGATCTGAACTTAACCTCAGCCAATCCCAGCTAGGCTCACACAAGCGTTGATCTGGCCCACAGGAAACAGTACCGCAGGCTGCTGCAGTGCATTGTGGTCATTCAGAAGAACTACAGGGCATTTTACTGGAGGAGGCGCTTCCTGGCGCTACGCTGGGCTGCGCTCACCTTCCAGAAATGCCACCGCGGACAGCTGGCCCGCAGGGCCTTTATCCTCCTGCAGCAGGAGAACAGGAGGAGGCAGGAGGAGGAGAACAGGAGGAGGCAGGAGGAGGAGAGCAGGAGGAGGCAAGAGGAGGAGAGCAGGAGGAGACAAGAGGAGGAGCTGGAGAGGTGCAGTGTTTATGTATTTCATAATTGTCACTATCACAGTGTCCGCAGTCTGTTTAAGCTAACGTGTCTGTCTGTCTGTCTACAGAGAGAGACAGCGTCTGGAGGCAGAGCATCTTGCCACAGAGGTAATAACACTTTTCTCTTAATGAATAACTTCTACAGTCACACATTAACGTTGCTCAGGCACAGTGTGAGTGGTGGATGTTATACTGTAAAAATGTCATTTAAAACGTTCATGTCAATCATAAAACAAGTCCATCCACGTAATCTGCCTGCCTTGATCTAGCTTGATTATGCCTTGTTTTGAGCATAGTTTTTATCATTAACTTTCTACCAGACTTCTGTGCATGTGGTTTTTGTAAGAGGAAGTTTTGTATTTCATAAACTGGTCATGCACTTGCTGCTTTCATGGTTGAAGGAGTTTGCATTTGGCGTCAAGGATGCTAATAGAGGCTAGGCTACATAGCTACATCAAGCCATATTACGGTGGATATGATTGACAGGAGGTCTGCAACAACCTAAAAGCTAACTCCTTCTAAATATAAATGGTGGCGAATGGAATTGCATGAGGCTGAAATAAAAAAGTACGTGCCAGTATAAAAATAAAGTGAATGTAAATGTACCGTCAGTATTAAAGCGATCACTCTTGAATTGAGACAAGTGTAGTGTTCCAGCAGGGCAGGGATGTGTGGGCTGTGGCGTTGCTATAACACCACGGCCACTGTAGTTGCTCTGCTGAATGCCTTTCTCCTCACGCCAGGCGGAGGAGGCCCAGAGGCTGGAGGAGCTCCACAGAGCCCAGCAGCTGCTCCCAGAGCAGCAGCAGGAGGCCATGCGTCCCCAGGAGGCGTCTCAGGTGGAGGAGATCCTGCGGCTGGAGCGCGAGATCCAGGCGCTGCAGCGGCAGAAGGAGCGCCAGGAGCTGTCGCTGACGTCGGCCTCGTTGCTGCAGCTGCAGCTGCTGCGCGACCACGAGCTGCGGCGGCTGGAGGACGAGGCGCGCCGCGCCGCGCAGCACTTCCTGGACTCGCTCAACTTCCACGAGATCGACGAGTGCGTCCGCAATATCGAGAGCTCTCTGTGCGTGGGCGAGCAGGAGGACAAGGGGGCGGAGGAGCCCTCCCCGGAGGAGGAGGAGGAGGAAGAGGAGGAGGTGGACGAAGGCTTCGGCGCAGACGACGAGGTGGAGAAGGACTCGCCAAACCCCAGCGAGCACGGCCACTCGGACGGCCAGCGCACCAGCGGCATACGTACCAGCGACGACTCCTCGGAGGAAGACCCCTACGCCAACGAGGCCGTGGCGCACCCGCCCTCCCTGGGCTGCCACGCCGTGTCCGACCAGCAGGTGGAGCTGATCCCCCCGGACGAGGACTCGGACTACGACCAGGACGACTACGACGAGGGCGCCATCGTGTCCAGCAGCAGCTACGTGCTGTCGGACCCCCGCAGCGGACAATGGTCACCGGACTACCGGGGGTCCCTGGGCACCTACAACAGCTCCGGGGCGTACCGCTTCAGCTCGGACGGAGCACAGTCCTCGGTGAGCACTGCGGGATGTGGCAGCAGGAAAACAGGCTGGTCCACATTAGCTATTTCTTGGTTGGGGAGGGGGGTGGAATCATGGAATATCAGGGAATTTCTTTTGGAGCAGGTTAGTTGCCGCTCATATTTATAGGTCATGGAAATTCCGATTTTTAGTCAGGGAAAAGTCAGGAAATCTTGACATTTGACTTTTCTCTAGTACTGCTATAAGAGAGAAGTACACATCTTGATTTTGTTTTATTTTGTAGAGTAAAATTAAGAAAGAAATATGTTATGTTTAGCACTAGAAATCCAAGATACACATATTACTATGATTATCTATTCAGATGTTAATAATGTTAACCAAACTGTTTGTGCCCTTGCTTCAATACCAGTTAGCATTGCATCATTGTCCTGTTGTCATTGCTGCTCATGTCTCATGTATTTGGTGCTGCAGTTTGAGGACAGTGAAGACGACTTTGATCGTTTGGACACAGACGATGAGCTGTCGTACAGGCGCGACTCCGTCTACAGCTGTGTCACCCTGCCGTACTTCCACAGCTACCTTCATATCAAAGGTAACTCGGTGGACATCCGCCACATACTGGACTGGTGTGTGGCGCTGACACTGAATTCTACTCAATAACTGACTCACAATACTGTCTATCTACTTTATATATGATCTTGTCTGCCACTAGATGTCGCACTAAACATCAACACAGGGAGTGTGGTGTGATTCTCTGCTCAGGACACCATTACGCCACTATATAGTTACATACACTATAGATGTTTCTGCTATACTGACGTTTAAAATATCATATATAGGACCTTTAAACAAAGCTTGAAGAACAAAGCCTTTTAAAAATGTTAAAATTAACATTTCAATTCTTTTCACTGCTGCTGCTGTGACAGTTTTATTTCCCTACAGGAATAAATGTCATCCCTTGTCATTAAAGAATAATCTGCGGCATGCTCATACTAAATGGCTTTTGGGAGAGGGGGTTATAGGGAGCTGTCTAGACAGCCTAGAAGCCTTATCTGTAGTGTAATAGGTTTACATTTTGAATGCATAACCACAGTTAATTACTAACTATATTGTAATATCGAGTGAAGTAAATTCCATGTTCATGACAGATGACAATTTTTGACAAACTATCATTTCAAGAAACAACCTCTAATGTTAAACCTTCAGTATTATATTTGTATGTAACTGCTTATATTTCTCTCTCTCTTTCTCACTCTATTGCACGCACGCACGCATGCACACACACTCACACACACGCACTCTTTCTCATGCTGTCTGTCTGTCTGTCCACTAGGTGGCCTGATGAACACATGGAGACGTCGGTGGTGCGTTCTGAAGGACGAAACCTTCCTGTGGTTCCGTGCGAAGCAGGAAGCGCTGAAGCAGGGCTGGCTCCACAAGAAGGGAGGGGGCTCGTCCACGCTGTCCCGGCGCAACTGGAAACGCCGCTGGTTCGTCTTGAGGCAGAGCAAGCTGATGTACTTTGAGAACGACGGAGAGGAGAAGATGAAGGGCGTCTTGGACATGCACATGGCCAAGTAAGGACGTTGTCAGTGTATCATGTTGAACACTTCTACTACTGGTGTACTATGTTGAACACTTCTATACTATAGGTGTAGTATGTTGAACACTTCTATACTATAGGTGTACTATGTTGA
>JAODUH010003618.1:13635-34025 GCA_027564835.1 Typhlichthys subterraneus
GTATGTTGAACACTTCTATACTATAGGTGTACTATGTTGAACACTTCTATACTATAGGTGTAGTATGTTGAACACTTTTTATAACGTAGGTGTAGTATGTTGAACACGTCTATACTGTAGGTGTAGTATGTAGAACACTTCTACTGTAGATGTAGTATGTAGAACACTTCTACTATTGATGTACTATGTTGAACACTTCTATACTGTAGGTGTAGTATGTTGAACACGTCTATACTGTAGGTGTAGTATGTTGAACACTTCTATACTATAGGTGTAGTATGTTGAACACTTCTATACTGTAGGTGTAGTATGTAGAACACTTCTACTGTAGGTGTACTATGTTGAACACTTCTATACTGTAGGTGTAGTATGTAGAACACTTCTACTATTGATGTACTATGTTGAACACTTCTATACTGTAGGTGTAGTATGTAGAACACTTCTACTGTAGGTGTACTATGTTGAACACTTCTATACTGTAGGTGTAGTATGTAGAACACTTCTACTGTAGGTGTAGTAACATTTTGAACACCTGTATATCCACTCTGTGAGAAACCTGATTCTTAGGGTATAGCCTAAACTACAGCAGCATTGTAAACTGCACATTCTCAAAGTATGTTCCAGGCTTGACATTACCAAAGGTAATGCCTTCTAGAATGTCTTCTAGAAGGCACTTTACTGCAAGTACTGTTGGTGCTGACAGCTGATGGCCTTATTGTTTCAGGGAGGTCATTGACAACACTGATAAAGAGAATGGTATTGATATCGTCATGCCAGAGAGAACATACCACCTGATCGCAGAGTCAGCTGAGGATGCCAGGCAAGTCACAAGTGTGCGTGTGTGTGTGTGTTCGTTCACACCTACCCTAGTGTGTGTCTTAGGAGACAACATGTATCTGATAGCACACATGGAAAATAGAAACACTGTATGCTGCTGCAGCAGAAGTGTTAACTCCTCTCTCTAATACTGATATACTCACTCACTCACAGACAGACACTCTCTCTGTTGACCATATCAACCCCCGGACTGGTCTATATCAGTTCTGACATGAAACTGTGTGTGCCAGTGTGTGAGCACGTGCTTGAGCACGTGAGTATTTGTACATGTATTCATGCATGTACCGGTACATTGGACACGCTCATGACCTGGTTTACTGGCCTCCCATTAGCTCTCAGTCTCGCATTGGCTAACTCGTGTCCTGTCCTTTCTGTGATTGACTGCAGCCAGTGGTTCAGCGTGTTGAGCCAGGTGAATGGCTCCACTGAGCAGGAGATACGAGAGATGCATGATGAACAGGCCAACCCTCAGAATGCAGTGGTGAGTACCTAATGTAGTTCTCACGGTATATTGGCCAATGACTTCTGGGAAGGGTTTACTGTTAAACAGGTCACATTGCAGGGGAAGTTATAATAATGATATTATAATAATATTATACTATCACAATATTACATTGCTTACTGCGTGTGTGTGTGCATATGTGTGGCATGTGTATCTTTGAATGTGTCCTTGTGTGATATCATTAGATTTCAGGGTCTCCAGAAAGGTCAGACTCATTATCCTCTGTCTCTCTCTCTCTCTCTCTCCCCCCTCCCTCCCTCACTAGGGAACGTTGGATGTGGGGATGATAGATTCAGTGTGTGCCTCTGACAACCCAGAAAGGTGAGGCACGGTATACCAATGTATACCAACTGTTTACACCAATGTGACCAGTGGGATGCAGTGTAACAAGTTTGACCAGACGGACCAGTCTGAATAGTGTACCAGTGTAACACTTCTGATCAACATCCCTCCTCTCCCCTCCACCTCGTCCTCCTCCCCTCCCCTCCTCTCCTCTCCTGCAGGCCTAACTCCTTTGTGATGATAACAGCCAACCGTGTGCTGCAGTGTAATGCAGACACACCAGAGGAGATGCACCACTGGATCACGCTGCTGCAGCGCTCCAAGGGAGACACGCGCGTCGAGGGCCAGGAGTTCATTATGCGAGGTCCACCGAGGGCACGCACGCACGCACGCACGCAGCCACACACACCACACACGTACAAAAGACAGCACATGCATGTGTGTACATGCATACAGTATTGTACATACAATATAGCATAACACATGTAATAAGATACACACACAGCACACAGATGCTGTCATACACCACAAACACCTTACTATAGTGACGTGGGGAAACACACAAACATACAGTATATACAGTAGCCCCTATGAGAGAAAGTAACATGACTGTAGAAGACAGTAGAATCACAGGATATTATATTTTACATTGGCCCAACAGGTTGGCTCCATAAGGAGATGAAGAACAGCTCTGTTGCCTCTCTGAAGCTGAAGAAACGCTGGTTCCTTCTTACCCACAATTCCCTGGACTATTACAAGAGCTCGGAGCGCAACGCCCTGAAGCTGGGAACGCTGGTGCTGAACAGCCTGTGTTCTGTGGTCCAACCTGACGAGAAGGTCTTCAAGGAGACAGGTCAGCATGTGACAGAAGCACTGGGAACACATATTCCCCTATTTACATGCAGCCTTATATAACAGTCACAGTAGCATAATGCAGCTGGTTAGCTAGTTAGCTACTGTGACCAGCTGTTAGCTAGCTGGTTTGTTAGCAGCACAGAGCTGACCTCACCATATTCTAATTGAGTGTATGCACATATAAACAGCGATCACCTGATCACCTAATCACCTGAGTGCAGTCTGAATAATCATAACATCCAGCATGTCTTTAAAATGTGTGTACATTTTAAAAGTACAATATTATATTTGATGAACAAAAAAGACAAAGATATTTCAGATACAAACATATTTTGCAGATATGTCAGTCTTCTGAAGGCATTTTTTAACATACCCCTAGTGGTGTTAGCTGATGTGACTTGATGATGTGTGAAGCGCTCATGTTGGCGTGCTGTATGCTACACGTACAGGCTACTGGAGGGTGATGGTGTTTGGCCGCAAGCACTCGTACCGTCTGTACACCAAGCTGCTGAACGAGGCCACGCGCTGGGCCAGCGCCGTGCAGAACGTCATTGACACCAAGGCTCCCATAGACACGCCCACTCAGCAGCTCATCCAGGACATCAAGGTAGGACACGGCACACGTGTAACAATACACAGGAACTGTTGTTTTGTTAAAGGTGACCGTAGGGTAGACGCAGGAGAGGTGAGACAGTATAGAGGCATGCAGTAGTATGAGACACACATGAGGTGCAAACAGAATTGGCCAACGTGTTTGCTTTGAACTTGAATTTTGAAAGATTTTTGTATGCCTAAAATGTTACATTTAAACCGTCATCCTTCATCCAGCTTCAGCATGTCTTCACCGAGAACTACCTCCTCAAACCATTTGCTTTTGTTCACAAATGTCTGCGGTGAACACGAAGCAAACTGAAAACTGTTTAAATATGTTTGCAAACGTTCGCTATGTTCGCCAATTCTGAACGCACCAATGGTATGAGGCAATAGACAGACAGGTAGTGGTCTTCATGGTAACGTGGCTGTGTTTCCTGCAGGAGAACTGTCTGAACTCAGAGGTGGTGGAGCAGATTTATAAGAGGAACCCTATCCTTCGCTATAGCAACCACCCGCTCCACTCCCCCCTCCTGCCCCTGCCCTACGGAGACATCCACGTCACCTGTAAGTTACCTGTCAGCCACCTGTCAGCCACCTGTCAGCCACCTGTCAGCCACCTTGCACTTCGGTTCTCAGTGCTGTTGTATGGCAGCGTAGCTGCTTCAGGTGTTCTGGTGAGCCTTGTCATACACATGCACAGATGCTTTTGATTGGCAGTTAGATGTGTCCTTTATGGTGCTCTACACAATATTATAAGCATTAAATGTAAAGTCAGCTATTGCAAGCTAATTGTAAGCTAATACACATTTATGAGGCCCGCCGCAGAAGACCGCGGAGCAATACGCTTTTGATTTAAGCTCGACGTTAGCAAAATGACTGACCCTGCCTTTGAAGAGTAATGCACCCTGAATTGTGTTTTTGAGCTGTAAACTAAATACTTATACTGTGATGAGACATAAATGCTGGTGTTGATAAAAATTTGTATTTTATGGTCTGAAAATGGCAGTTAAGAATCATCCTAGGACCTGGCTGGTTTTCATCAGTCCTCCTCGTCTGCTTGTGCACACTGTTAATGGACTATGACTACGTCTTAGCATTTAGCAAGGTGTACAGTGGGCGGAGTCAGGCTCAGAGCTGAGCTGCAGATACACTTAAATATGGCAGCAAGCAACTATTGTCTATGTAAAGATATAGTGGAGTATTTGTGCCCGAGTAGAGCATGACATCACACTCGGCGTGCGTGTGTGTGTTTGTTTGTTGTAATCCTAGTCATCTGTTCTACATCTGTTTACATAGCCGGGCCAGCACATTTACATGTTGGTGCGTATGTGTGCACGTTTGTGTGTGTGTGTGTGGCCCAGAGAGCATTTGTTTTGGTCTGAGATGCTTTGGTGTGCCATCTAGTGGTATAAAGTGACAGCGAGCCGGTGTGTGTCCTGCAGCAGCTGTGAGGAGCCAGGCCTCCAGCACCCTACAGGAAGAAGCTCTGAAGGTCTTCAGCTCCCTGCAGCACCTGGAGGGCATGGCTGATCCCGTGCCAATCATCCAGGGCATTCTTCAGATGGGCCAGGAGCTCCGCCCCCTACGGGACGAGCTCTACTGCCAGCTGGTGAAGCAGACCACCAGACCCCCACAGCCATGCAGCCCGGGCAACCTGTGCAGCTGGCAGATCCTGACGTGCATGAGCTGCACCTTCCTGCCTTCTAGAAGCATCCTCAGATACCTCAAGTTTCACCTCAAGAGGTTACTTACTACCTAGTTACATGTGCTCAAGTTTCACCTCAAAAGGTTACTTACTACCTAGTTAGATGTGCTCAAGTTTTACCATAAGAGGTTACATACTACCTAGTTACATGCCTCAAGTTACACGTAAGAGGTTAGTTAACTAGTTTATTTGCCTTATTTCTTCTCAATAGGTTGGTTAAAATAGGTTAGTTAACTGGTTAGTGATTATCCTCAAGTTTCACCTCAATATGTTAACTAGTGTATATATAAGTTTACTCTTATTCTCTAGTTGACTAGTTCTAGTTAGACATTACATGCCTCAAGTCCTCAAGTTTCTTCTCAGTAGGTTAGTTAACATTTATGCATTGAGCTTCACATTATTATATAACTAGTTAGTTACATGCTTCAAGCTCTAGCTAGTGTTTTTTTTAACTAGTTAGCTGCTATGATGCGATGCTGCAATGCTGTCATGTTCACAGCTGGATTGGTCCGTCTTTTAAGATCAGATCAGGTGACCTCCCTCTCCTCTCCCCAGGACACGGGATCTCTTCCCAGGCACGGAGGTGGAGCGCTACGCTGCCTTTGCCCTGGAGTCCCTGAGAAAGACGCGCTCCAGGGAGAACGTTCCTTCTCAGGAGGAGATCAGGGCCATCGAAGCGCGTCAGGAGTTGACCACCACAGTCCACTGTCATGGAGGAGGCTCCTGCAAGATCACCATCAGCTCCCACACAACAGCTGGGGAGGTGGGGACCTGTGAAGCTCATGTCTACTGCCCTTTGACCCAGCCAGCACGGGCCATTAACGTGTGTGGTTGTGTGTGTGTGCGTGCGTGTCAGGTTGTAGATAAGCTGATTCGAGGTCTGGCCATGGAGGACAGCAGAAACATGTTTGCTCTGTTTGAACACAATGACACAACAGATAAAGCCATTGAGAGTCGTACAGTGGTTGCAGACGTGCTCGCCAAGTTTGAAAGGTAAGACGGAGAGATATGGGTGATAAAATATCATGCAACCCTGATGCAAACTCATCAGTTATGTCAGTTTGCATTCTGTTTATGGTCAAATCTGTATTGTAAACTTAACTTAATACTTAACATTACAGCGACGTTTTCATTTCATTAGACTATGAGGGGAGCAATATTTTCTCATTCCATATTCTGTTTGTTTGTCTAGGCTTTCTGCCAGCCAGGAGGAAAACAACACCGGCTGGAAGTTTTACTTCAAACTCTACTGCTTCCTGGACACAGCCAATGTTCCCAGAGATAGCGTGGAGTTTGCCTTCATGTTTGAACAGGTGACACACCTTTACCAAAAACTTCACTTCCACTATTAAGCTATAGTGTGGAAAGTCACAGATGATAAATTGATATTGTATAATTATTTTATATACCTTGCTATGCTGTTGGATTCACTTTGAGAATCCATTTTGCCAGGCTTCTGGCCGAAACACCAGTGATTCAGACCAAACAGTGGTCCAGACCAAACAGTGACTTATGAGGGTGTGTGTTTAGGTGTGGCGTTAGCCCGTGATTAGTCTCGCAGAACCAGCCTGCCTAACTATGCCAAGAGCTGCCTACTTCTACTTATGAGGGTATTTTGATTGACACAACAACTACATAGCTCAATGACCAAGTCGGACGTCAAACATACTGAGGACATAACAACACAAGTCTGGCTCTTCTGTTAAAATCTGTTAAATAGGTAGGCTATGGTTACTGCTAAAAGTAAATGGAGAGAGTAAATAAAGCACAACACTAGCGTTGTGCTGGAATTACATACATTATAGACTTGTGGGTGCGAATGCTAACAGCCAATTACATTCTACAACCACACTTCCTGAAAGTGTTGTCGACACAGAGTTGCGTCTGAGAGGCTTAGACTAGTTTGTGACAGACAGATATAGACCTGGCTGCTAAGTATTTTGTGCCTGCCCAAGGATAACAAAGATTACTTTCCATATGGTTCTGTCTTTGTAACACAACATCTGGCACGTCAGGTTACTATTTTACACTTAACTATGTTTGTCCATTTTTAATACTACGGTTTAATGCTTAAGTTATATATTAAGGTTATAACTTGTAATTTTTTTCTCATTTTTTATTTACATTTTTTTAGTACATTAAACCTTTACGTTGTCGAGGATAACTGATCTAGTCTAAGCATGTTATTGTCAGCATGTTCTTAAAGTTTAACTGCACCCTAAATTGTGTTTTCTGAGCTGTAAAACTAAATAATTAGACTGAACTGTGATGAGACACATCAATGCTGGTGGTAATATTTTAGAAAAATCTGTATTTTATGGTCTCGACACGTCATACCAGTTAAAAATCACCCTTACCTTGGCTGGTTTTCAACGGCACTTCTCATCCTCTCTTGTGTCATCATAATCATGTTAACACTAATATTAATGCTCTCTCCTCACTCAGCTCCTTGACTAAGTTGTATCATTTTTGTATCAAGTTGTACACTGTGTGGAGTCAGGCTCAGAGCTGGGGTGCACTTTAATGCTGAGTGTCTGTCCTCTGTCTGTAGGCCCATGAGGCAGTGATCCGTGGCCAGTATCCTGCTCCAGAGGAGACCCTTCAGTTCCTGGCTGCTCTGAGACTCCAGTACCTCCTGGGCGACCACAGCCCGCAGGCCAGCGTTCCAGAGATCTCCCTGGTGTTCCCCCTGGCGCGACTACGGGCCCGAGTGCAGAACTCGGCCAGGACCTTTGCCCCAGGCGCAGGCTCTGTGGCAGAGCGTTACGGCACTTCCGAGCGGAAGCGCTCCAGCTTCCTGGAGGGAACGCTGAGGAGGAGCTTGAGGAGTGGCTCGCTGAGTCGGCAGAAGCTGGAGGAGGAGCACACACTTGAGGCGTGGATGAGGGAGGAGGTGGGGTCTGTCCGGGCCAGTGTGCTGGACAAGTGGAGGAAGCTGCAGAGCATGACGCAGGAACAGGCCATGGTCAAATACATGGCTGTGGTGAAGGAGTGGCCCGGGTATGGGTCCACACTCTTCAACGTGGAGGTGAGACCACGAGCTGCCTGCTGTCAGCAGCACAATAGCATCTCACATGTGGCTCAGATGTTCCACAGTTAAAGCCATGATGCATGTCGGGTATATCGGCATATTATGAAAGCACCCACACTGAAATCCTCTTCCAAATGCCTTTATTAAGTGTACAATATGCCAAAGCTTGAGGATCCCCCATCTGGGATGGGGGTGCAGTTTAGCACACTGGCTAAACTGCACATCATATTGTGTAGCTAGTATTCACGTTGCAGTGATGGTGTTTGATGATAAATACTATCATTTAATTTCTATTCCTATATGACGGTAAAAAATTCTGCTCAATGTTGTTCAATCGACCACTATTTTGTGATTGGGTTGTTTCGATATTGTTAGTTTATTTTCATTACTCAGATGGCGCCTTGCATGGCAGCAATCAGCATCGGTGTATGAATGTGTGTTTGAATGGGTGAATGTGAGGCAATGCTGTACAGCGTTTTGAGTGGCTGGAAGGTTAGAAAAGCACTGTATAGATGCAGTCAATTTACCAGTGCTTGTTTTGATCACACCAACACAAATGCAGTGTCATGCAGTAGACAAGCTTACCCAGAGATATTTGCTGGTGGGCATGGGTGTACATGAAACTAGGTGTGATCTACATTACTATGAACAGACTATTACTATGAGAGACGTCACCATAGCTTATAAGACATTACTAACATTCCTAATTTATATTGATTATTGATTATGTGTGGTATGTCTGGTGTTCCAGTGTCGTGACGGGGCCTTCCCAGTTGAGCTGTGGTTGGGCGTGAGCCGCGAGGCCATCTCGGTGTACAAACGTGGTGAGCCCTGGCCTCTGGAGGTCTTCCCCTACGAGCAGATCCTCTCCTTCGGCGCACCACTGGCCAGCTCCTACAAGATCACTGTGGAGGGGCGGGAGCTTGTGTTTGAAACCAACCTGGTACGTATATTACTCTGTATACTGGCTGAAGGCCCTTTTACACCAAGCGCGACGCGGAAAAGCGATGCGACAAAACGGAGGGTGATATTTTTGTGACAAATCATTTACATCGAACGCGGCACGTTATTTCGAATATTCAGACATAATTCCACAATAATTTGACGACAAAAAGTAGCCTACAAGACAAGAGTGCTTTATTTGGTGGACTGATTGACAAGTTTGCTGTGTTGCCTGGTGCCGGGTGCCTGGTGAAGCCTGGTGCTGATGCACTAATCCGTAGTACAAAACGAGGCTCCGTGGCGAGTTGGAGAATGTCTTCTCTATTATTAAAATAAAAATACATATGTACTGCAATGTCTAAAATAATAGAATTTACAGTATAATACAAATATGATATGTACTGTGTATATGTATATATACATGTGTGTGTGATAATTATCTCACCCTGCCCTTGTCTTCCGCTCTAGGTGATGGACATTGCCAAGCTGATGAAGGCTTACATCAGCATGATAGTGAAGAAGCGCTATAGCAACTGTCAGTCTGTCAGCAGCCATGGCAGTCAGTCCAGTGCCTGGTGAGGCCCCTCCCACTTCCACCTTTGGCCACATTTCACTACAGCAGAGGCTGTAGTCTCACAGGGGGGGCCAGACCAGAGCACCCATCCGGGGACATGCAGTGTCACATTTGGTTTAAATGGAGCTGTGTACTCTTCTTGAAACAATTTAGATTCTGTTCTATGCCACGTGTGTTTAACGCACAAAATGTATTTTGTTAAAGCCTCTGGTGTTGTAGATCTACATTCGCCATGCCTCAAATCAGACATACAAAAAAAATGCATGTCTCTTATTTTAGTACGTGTACATAGTCTTTTTACAATGGCTGTTAGAGAGAGAGAGAGCGAGAGATAGAGTGTGTTTGTGCCTGTGCGCGTGTGTTTGTGTGGGAGCACATGATAGGAGCAATATGTGTTAGGCCTGTCAGAATGTAAAAAAGCAGAGGCGAGACGGAAAATTTTTTTCTCTGCTCCGGAATTCTGGGATTTTATTTCGCCATCTCAAGAACTCCCTCCTGGATTTATGTAAAATGTAAATATGCAACTTTACAAGTATTTGGTTTTTTATTGTGTTTTATTTTTATGAAGATGTTTCAAGTGCCTGGATCTGAGGAACTACAGCATAAATTAACAGTTAAAATCCACTTTTTATTTATCATAGGTGCTCCGATGTTTTCACTTTAATAACATTTCTAGACCATAATATCTTATCTATGTATAACATTTTAAAGCTCTATTATAAAAACATTTAACTGAATTGAACTGAACTTCTTATTTATGTAACGTCAATCAAGTGAACAAGTGTAGAAACAATTCCACAATTTGGTTGGAAAGGTTTGGTAACTCAACAGCAAGTGGAGACTATGACATCAAGACAAATCTAGATCACTTCATGAGATGTTTGATTTAGCCTATAACAGAACATTTCACACATCAGTGTCCCCTATGGTAATAAAGTGAACTTCTGCTGCATTTCATTACAGTAACATGATTATCTCACCCCAACTAAGCTTAGAGATGAGGTGCTAAGTGAAATCAGGCTGGTTTCCTGGATTAAGACATTCCATCATATTGTATACATCATATATGTTTCCTCATTTTGATTAGTTTTTAAAGCACCACTTAACTTCTCTGGACCTCTGCAGGCAGCAGGTCCTCTCAAAGACATGCAGGATTCTCCCATAGTGCCTTGGTGTACATTGTGTTCTTGTCTTTATTACCTGTTTGGTTTGGCTTTATTATGTGCAATGTATATTTTATTTAAGTTGGCTGTACATGTTTTTTACCTTTGCCTTCTATTCCTTGTTTTCTGAAATATGACTACATTGTTATCAAGATATTCTTGGTAGTATATTTTCCTAGCCTACAGTGACCATAAAAAATACCGAAGATCTGTTTGACTGTAACAGCTGTCGTATATATTACAGAGCATTCTAACAATAAATGATTCATATTTATTTTGGAGGGGCTTTTTTTATACAGTATATATACCTTACCACTTGTTCTTGTGGAGGAAAATGCCTGAACTAAACATACATTTTTACAGCTTGACAACACTAAATGCTAATCTAATAATACAAGCATTTCAGTTTATTTTTACATGTTTAACCATTATTTATCCAAGTATCTTATTTTCCTGATGTCAAACGCCTACCTGCTCTTAAATTGCTTTCAATAAAGTGGTAATTGTAAGCTGTAAGACTGGAATACTTTCCTGTATATTAAACCTGTTTTAGCCTGGTGTGCTAGTATCTGGTGTAACCAGACCTAAATTTCACTTTGTGAATAAGGTCTGGAAATGCTCCATGGGAAGTGTTCGCAGTCATTTTCTCCTACCAACCTAGACATACAGTAGAGATTACTTTGGAAACTATTAGACGGCGCTGAACCAATCAGCGTTGCTACAACTGTTTTCATTTGAAATTGAGCTGAGAGCAACAGTCAGGCAGAGCAGCCTAAGTAGTTGGGCTATAGTTCAAAGCATGTGATTCAGACACCGTTGTTGTGGGTCTGTTTAACATTCCCTCCAGCTATATCACAAGATGGATCTATAAATGGTACTCCAGCTGATTGACCATCATGTAAAACAAAAAATATTTATAACTGATGATTCCTTTAAGTTACTTTTAACTGAGTGGAAGGCTTCCATGTTCAGGCCTAAACATAATTATAATAAAATGTATAAATATAAGTTAGACTATACATGTAGTGTTGTATTTCCCAGTACTTGTACTGCACAAACAGAATATGGATGTGACATTCAGACCAGTCAATAAGCACACAGCTGCCTGAATATAAAGTCTTTACTTTACAGCCAATGTACATAAAAAAACCACCTGTCAACAGCAAATGTCACATTCCAGTAGTTTTCTGTGCTCAGTTACCAAGACAGCACGGACTGCCATCACCTAGCCTCCTTAAGGCACCAGAAATCAAATGACCTAATGTCTGGGTCACACTCAGAATTATTCAAGTACCCAACCCACCCCTGCCCCCAACACCCATCCATCCACTTTCCCCATGAGACTCCTGGAGGCTCAACTGAACGGCTGAATTTACACAAATAAACATAACCTTGAACTGTTTGTAGCACTAATCTTCCCGTCCTTTAATGTAGTCATATTCTCTCTCTCACACACACACACACAAACAGAACTGTAACATCAGTTGCATACATTACAATTGGATACAACGAAAAAATCCACACAGAAAAATATATAGACATACTAAATGAAATTCACACATTTGTGGCTTGTAAATGAGCAAGTGACAGCCAAACTATAAAGCAACTTTCCCTTTGCTAGTTAGACCCCTTATCAGGGCTGTCAGGATGTAAACAAACACTGCTTGATTGACATCTTCCTGACTCAATTTAAGACGGTTTTGTTCATTTGAACAGTTGGTGAGTATGAGAAATTACCTCTACCCATCCTCAAACTGAGAAGGGTCTAATCAGCATAGATCAAATTACCAGTGTGTGTACAGACACTTCAAACATAATGATCTAACAAAACGCATTACTGTAGAAATTTGTAGAAAAGACTACAACGACATATGGGTAAAATGACACTGGGACGGTACTACTGCAGAAAACAGCCAACAGGCGACGCAAGCTCGGATCATGTCACTTTCCTTAGAAAAATCTGATCCAATCTATCCTCTTCTCACTGAAAAAGTCAGATCTAAGCAGCCAATCAGATCTCTTGAAAACGTTGCACGTGTTACACAGATGTCACCCGAACCACAACTTCTCCTGAGTCACTGTCGAGTGCCCCCACGGTCGGACACAAGCGCTGGAAGCAGAGACATGTCCAGGGCTGGGTGGACAGATGGGTGGGGTGTAGGGGTCCGTCGGGCCCTAGGGTGGCCAGGGGGAGCCACAGAGTCCTGGACACCAGAGAGCTATGGCCCACACTCATTTCCTCCATGTCAGCTGCTTTATCGTAGCTCTGGACATCCCAGTGGAGGTTGACGGCCCGCCAGCGCATGAAGACATTGTGCACCGCTGCCCCCTCATGGACAATCAAGCCTATGACAGGGAATTATGTGTTTTATTTACCGAAGAACATACGAAACAAAACATTGCAGTTCCCACTCAATCCACAAGGGATAGGGCGCCTAATGAGGTCTATAAGTTAATGCTTATGTATGCGATGTAGGGTAGCTCATAAGCACTGTCACAAATATGTATCGTAATTCCGGTTCAACGCAAGTGCAGTGCTCAATTTACTCATTGCAGTTAGCCAGCGCTGTAACCCACTCTCCCCCGGACACGCTGCTTTAGCAGATGCTTTTCCAAAGCAATTTACCCCCCAGGCCGTGAAAACCATGTAATCAGTAGCAGAAATCTGGGTGTGTGCTGGGAAATGCCCAGTCTTTACCAATATTAATAATTAATATAACACCACAAAAGCACCATAACAGCCTGGTCTCACCAACACACACGAGGTCCATGAAGCCGTACATGCCGTAGCAGATCTGGAAGAGCACGTCTCGCCGCTGCCAGACAGCCTGGGGGCTAAGGGCCGACCACAGCAGCCAGGAGATGCTGGCCACCAGGAAGAGAGAGCCCAAAAACACAGCGATGATCTGGACCTTCTCCACCAGGGTGATGGTGATACCCTGCCACTGTGGAGAGAGATACCGAGATTAAAGCATTACAGTGTAACTGCACCCCAGCTCTAAGCCTGACTCCACCCACTACAACTTTGAAATATGCTTCAAGGAGCTGAGTGAGGGGAGGGGAGGGGATTAACATTAACATTTGAATTTGATGACATATGAGCATATAAGTGTAACGTTGAAAACCAGCGAGGTCCTGGGGTGATTTTTTACAGATATGAACGATGTGCATGCTTTCATGTGAGTGACAAGCACGGTTGATTTGCCGGACCAATCAGGGAAAGAAAGCCCTGATTGGTCAGAATCTTCGGGTGACGTGAAAAATAAAAGTATACGTAAAATGTGTTTTAATACATATTATTGTTAGTAAATAACACATTGTGAGAACATTTTCAATTGTAATTACATTATATATTTTTGTTTTTTTAATTATCATTTATGACTGCTATCAAAAAGTAATTTTCCCCTATTCACATTTATAGCAGTATCAGACACTTTAATCTAACTTTACTCTTTAAACTATTTACGATGCATACAAGTGAAAGTCAATAAGTCATAGTCATCTTAACCAAAGATCATTTTGCCAAGATGTCAGCATGACGTTATAAATCAACCAATAGAATTATACATTTGCATGAGCTGCATAAACCCACAAAAGCAAAGTGCACTTTAAATACATCAATTAACTAGTCAGTGAATTGTATTGATGGTAGCAATGGTCAGTTAATGGGGTTGAAAACACCAACAACATTGAACATCAATGAATGTGTTCAACTCACAGATTAAAATGTTATTTGTAGTTTCAGTTTTTAATAAATGTACTGTATGTACATTTTATTAAAGACAATAAAACAGGACAAAAAAAGAAAGCATCTGGTACTCCCCCAGGAATCCTGAACAACTTGATGAGAGCACTGATATAGCCTAACATACATTTTCAAGATACCGCTAGCATATTGAGTATGACCTCTTTCATGTCAACTACGCCTCAGTATCTCATATGTTCTTCATGTACCGTATACCTCGCCCAAATCAAACAACTGAAACTGAATACAACAAGACCCCAGGGATCTGAGACGTCAGCCTGTGAAACTCAACACTTGTTTTCGGCAACGAGATACCACAAAAACACAAGAGCTATTCCAAGCCTCGAATGTCTGCACTTGTGTAGAGCAGAAAGTTCACTTTATCTGCACAGCCCTGTTCCAGTTCCAGTACGGCCAGTTGATTTAAACATGCGAGCCAGCACATCCAAACGTCCACAAACATTCACCAGCCAACACACAATGACTGTCTGTCCAGTTTGGACAGATACAGAATATTGTCAGGTTGCCAAAGAAAGCTTTCTCTCCAAATCAGTTTCCATTGACCGAGGAAGCTATTGGCTGACTATGATTCTGGACATCATTTTAACCAGCCAGTCGATACAGCCGGAGGTTGTAAAGTCAACGTCCTGTTAATGTCAACATAATAACAGTATGAGAGTCCCTGGGGTGGGCCTGTAGCCTCATGCTGTTGCCACGCTCAAATCAATTAAAGGGACACACACACACACACAGCAGCGAGGTATAACCAGTTTATGTCTTGATTAGCAGGGCCGGCTTACTGGAACAGGATTGATCAGTGTTGATGGATACCCAACTCCGCTGTAATCATCACCTACTAGAGTGGTTGCTGGTTTGAATCCAACAGCAAGACACGCAATGCATCTCTGTGTGTGTGCGTGTGTGCGTGTGTACGTGCGTGCACGTCACCTGCCAGGGTCTCTTGAGGTTGGGTGTGTGTGTGCGTGCGCGCGCGTCACCTGCCAGGGTCTCTTGAGGTTGTGCATGTGTGTGTGTGTGTGCACGTCACCTGCCAGGGTCTCTTGAGGTTAATGGCGACCACATGGAAGCGGTAGCAGCAGAGCTCACAGGTCCAGGAGCCTCGCTCACTGATCCACTTGAGTAGACACTGCTGGTGTGTGTAGCGCACCGAGCCATCACACCGACATGGGTTCAGCAGGTCGCCCTGGAAACCATCACGTCAATCATCACCATTTGCATTTCAGTGTCACATTCTATATAGGGTGCATGTGTCATGGCTCAAATAATGAGAACAGCTAGAAGGACGCCTTCTCAAAGCGCTCTCCAGGTGTGGCACTTGACTCCAGGTCTCTGATTGGTCATTTGCTTAGCTAGATCATACATCAAACCCCTCCCCTTTCCCTTGACATGCTCACAAGGGGCTGTGCTATCGAGCCTTTCCATCAATGGCCATCTCCAGCAGCTGGAACACTCCAGGATATTAACGTGAGGTCCTGTATTAAGCCCATGTCATAGACCATCATTCCTCAGGCAGCCATTAGCACTGAATGGCCCCATATGTGTGTCATATTTATAGTACAGTAAGGCCAGTGCTGTCATTGTGTCCTGCACAGTGACGTCGGCTACATACAGTCCCTGTTTCATCTGGGGCATGGCTTCTCAGCCAGAGGGGCCCATGGTGGGACCTGCAGTGGGGCCACATATTGATTCTGTTTTGCCCCCATTTCCTAACCTGACATGCCAGATGGATTGTTATTCACAACTCCATCTGGGGAGCCGTACATTGAAACTGTAATCTGTAAAGGGCACCGTCAAAAACATACTTGGCAGCTGATTGGATGGACCATCTGGTCGTTTTCACTGTGGCTATAAAATATATAGCTATAAACACGACGCTGATTGGTAAATTCAGTTGCTACTCGGACACATTCAAAATGAAATTAAACTGAATCTCTCGAGATCAGGATGTTCTCGCCAGGTTACCCATTTCCACTTAAACCTAAAGACTACCTGACATGATACCACCGTGTTGAAATCATCTGAAATTCCACCAACATGACTCCCTTTCCTTCCTGGATCCCAAAGCCCTCTATTACGTCTTTAATAACCTGTGGCATGGCCAGGCCTGCGGCTGTGTATGGAAATCAAATATTAGTCTGGGCCGGAGGTATGAGGATTAGGTTAGTGCTGTAATAGGCTCAGGCCCACATGGAGAAGACAGGATATTCACTTAGAACATTTACTGCCTCCCGCTCAGTCAGGAGTCAGGACCCAGGGCCAGAGACACCAGTGGGTGACCCCAGAAGGCCTGTAGTGTCAGGTTTCCTCTGAGAGCGCACGCACATGCACACGCACACACACTCACAGAGGCCAGCAGGAAGACAGGTAGGAAGACATACTGCAGGCAGGCCTATAGGACAGAACATGTTTTGTCACACTAAGAAGTCTTGCTATTAGCCTCTCTTATTGTACAGACATATAGCCCTGAAGCTATAAAGCAAGGTGCTGGATCACCTGTTCCCTAGAGGATGAACAGATGGAAACCTGCTAGTAGAAGAGGCCATAATCAAGCCGGTGTCATTTCCATTTAACAGTTTTGTCTACCACTACCACGTCATGTAGGCCTAGTTTATAATCTGGCGTGCTTTAAATGTGTCTGTAGCAGTAGCCTACAGTATCTGCATTCTATAAAAGTTTGTTTGAAACTGAGCATGCTTTTCCAGGCCTTAGTGGCTGGCACGCTTCTCTACTCTTCACCTATGTTCGTTCCCTCCTGTTACATCAACCACTAGTAGGCTATGCACGGTGTGCTTCAAACACACTGTAAGCCTTGAGTTGGGCAGATTTTAGGGGTTCTGTGACACTAATTCGCAATTGAGAAGTGCACCAAGCATTTAAAATGAATGGTAGTCTACTGCTTCACTAAACACAACGCTACGCTGTGTGTTTTCATTTTGATTCCACCGGTGTTCTACCTGTTCGGCTCCCTGGAAGCAGATCCTACAGCTGGGAGTGGGGATGCAGCTCTCACTGCTGCTGTTGGAGGGCGCATGCTGCTGACTGCAGCCCCTCCCGCCCACCGCCCCTTCATCGCTTGAGCAGTCCTCACGGGGATTGTCGCACCTCGGCCCTGACAGAGGGTCGTCGCTGCTGCGGTCTTCCTCGCCGCCATGCTCGGGGCTGTGGCGGCCATGTGCAAAGTCTTTTCTCTCACGGTGGCGTGTGGTCGTTACAGCGCCGCCGCATGGCGACGTGTCCACACAGCCGGGGTCCGCCTCTCCCTCCGCTGCGCTCATAATAACATGAAAAGTGAGAATAAAATTGCATAGATGACCGGTGAACGCTTCCCAGTTCCCACCGCTCCCACCGCGACGCTTATGGATAATGTGCGCACTTGTGACGGACGCCTGCGTTAAAACCTCCGTGAATGCTGGACCGCTCTGAATCCCCGCGGTACGGCAGACTGACAGGCTTGCGGATATCGGAACCGGGTCTCCCGGTATTGTGGGCCGCCCGCCTCTAATTCACGCTGCTTGCGCGCCCGCGTGCCGCGGTTGTTCTCCGAACAGGTTCCGTGCATGTCAGCTCCGCGCGCGGCTCCCCGGGGGATTGCACCCGCCGCCGGAGACGCCAGATCCCCCTGTCCTCACCTAGGTCGCCGTTACCAAGGAAACTGACAGTCTGATCAATTAGATGACATTTAAACGCGCGCACGCACGAGACGCACACAAAATTGGACGCCGTGCCGTGCACCAGCCCCCATTTCGATCGTTTCTCTCTCTCTCTCTCTCTCGCACTGAACGCAGTGTTTATGTGGTGTGATGTGGCCACCCTCAGCGGTCTCTCCAGGGTTATGGGGGTCGTGCTGCGTTAATGACGTCATCGTCATTAACGCTGACATAAGTGGAGACTCCAGGTATCTTGATGTGCAGAAGTGTTATTTAAGATGGTAAAGATCTAGCCAATTAACGCTGTAACTGAAGTGTAAACCAGGTGAGTTAAACGATAACCTACCAACAATATGTTACAAAATCGTTGCTTTTAAAGACCTCATCCAAGGCTGGACGATGACACAATGTGTCTACTTATACTGGCAGGTCTAATAGTCTACATTATTTAACTGTCTGAAATATTTTAAGGTCTTACTGTAGGTAATTTATGAATAGATCAGTCTGTCCTATTGATTGATTTTTTTTTGGTCTATAATCATCTAAACTTGCCCACAACCTGACATAAACCTACAATAGGCTACCTCACATAATACAGCGGGAAGCAAGCTCTGTCAAGGAGACTGTTTCCAAGAAGATTCTAGTCTTTTTGAGGCTTTCCGGAGAGCAGCCCAGTAATGGACTCTAATGCAGCAAAGGAAATTGCCCCACTCATGTCCAATCACTACCTACGAGGCCCGATCAATAGCCAGCCCCCAGGGTCCACAGGGAGTGTGGGGAAAGGAGGAGGAGAGTTTTTGGGTGTTCAGATGAGCTGGGTCACTCCGATGTAGGCTAAACATGGAGATGGCCATGCGGACTGCCTTAGTAGACTGTCTTGTAAATAAGACCAATGGTTGTATGCCACCAGGAATGTTAATGTTGTTAGGGTTAATATTTACTAATATACTGTATGCTATTATAGGCTAGAGCCATAGAAACATTTTATATCCTTTTCATATTTCGGGTGTGTTTTTGAGTTCAACTTGTCTCTAGCATGGCAGACCAGGCAGCCTGTATCTTTCTGTAGCTGCAGTTTAGCGTGCTTATGTCTGTTAAGCATCTTCCTCAGCTCCTTCCTCACATCTTCACGATCAATTAGTGTCTTTCTCGCAGCCTGAATGTCTGCAGAGCCCGTTGGCGTTTTCCTGCCTGAGCTGCGAGGCCGGGCAGAGTGCCCCAAGCCCACGACACCAGCCACAAACACTCTGCCTGACTACTACACAGGAAGTGAATGGGCTGCCAGACACAAAGTGGAGGACCGCAAACAAATGGAGAGACTGAGCTCATTAAAGAGCTCGGCATCCTCCTCATAGCTGATTGGCTTGCGCTGACATCATCCATAGAAGACGTAGAGTCATTGATGGGAGTTCTGAAAGTCCAATCTCTGTCCCATTGCTACATGAATGATTACAAGCCAGATGTATAAAATGTACAGAACAAGCTGTGGAGTTATTCTAAACAGTTTTAAATAAAGAAAATTACAGAATAACATTTATCAGCAAAAATTACAAATCAAAATCAATTTCACAATAATGTCAGGGATTGTGAGCATATTATGGGTTACTTTAATACATAAAAAGAATGTATAATAGGTACATATTTTAACTCTGGTAAATGATAGTAAAGTATTTTATGGGAACTGAATAATCAATTTGCTCTTAATACAATCATAACAATTGTTACTGGGCTTGTGGTATAAAATATTTAGTACCGTCTCACAATTGCATTTAAAGGGTTAACATGTTATTAAACTGATACAGTAGCTGCCAGGTTTGTGTTGCCTTTTATTGAACATCCCAAATGTCAACAGAACTGCGGCACATTCAAGAAGTGAATGTTACCTGGCATTGCTACATTTCATGGGAGTGGCCGAACACAACCAATCTCTATGTTGTTATATCAGACAGCTGATTGATTAAATCAGACCAGGCGGCCTTAATGTTCTCTATGTGTGGAAGCGGAGTTATAAGCTCATTAGGAACTCCACTGACTGCAACCTGCCATCTCTGCTGCTGGTGCCTTCACCAGCCTGCAGATCAACGCCTCTGCAGTGGATCATGTCCTGCCAGCTTCTCCCAGGTCTCCAGCTGTTATTCCACTGAAAAAGAGGCTGGCTGGGGCATATTTCAGTCTGACAGTGTGGTCTGTGTTGAGGCTAGAACATGACCTGGGCTCTGAAGTGGTTCTGTTTGGTGGCATTGTGGTTCATGCCCATCTTCATCATCCATTTGGACTTCATCTGCTGGACGTACTGCATGTCTCTCTGGATCTGATGAAACGATGCCTTACCTGCACACAGACACACACACATTAGATAAAACATCTGTTGTGTGAATGCATATACAGTATCTCACAAAAGTGAGTACACCCCTGACATATTTGCAAATATGTGAGCATATCTTTTCATGTGACAACAATGAAGAAATGACACTTTTCTGCAATGTAAAGTA
>JAODUH010003620.1:0-11235 GCA_027564835.1 Typhlichthys subterraneus
GTATTTCCCTTTACAGTTATACAGTATCCTTGCATCCATTTAAATCTCTACATAGGTGTGCTGCTGGGGTGTGTGTGCTCGTGTGTGTGTGTGCGAGCGTGCATGTGTGTCCTACACAGCTCCGTGTACGGTCAACATTAAGCGGGGCCGTATCTTCTACAATGCCAAGAAGCTGTGGATCGCTGACCTGAAGCCCAACCGAGTGCTGCACAGAGAGCCTGTGGTCTTCTACTGCCTCAACAAGCCAAACAAGTGCGGCTATCCTGTGGCCAGCACGTGCACCGACGGCACCCTGGCCATCCCAGAATGCTTTGAGGGTGAGGCCACGCTTCACACTTTTGTCTCAAGCTGCTGCTTGGACTTGCTCATTTAAAGCTTCATCATACGTTCAGCTACAACATTCATGTTATGGAGCATTTATTACTTTTAAGAGCATTCATAAATGGGTCATAAACCTCCAATTGGCACCAAGCATTTATAGGTTTAATGCTTCTACTGAAATATGATTAATAAACATTTGCTGGGAATGCTAATAGCAGAGGTCTGCGGTTGTATATATAACTGAAATTCTTGTGTTTTGTGTAATTTTGCCACAAATGATAACCCAGCTTTGTAAACACACACACTCACACGCACACACACACACACACACACACAGAGTGTGATGTCATTCTCTGGTCGGGATCCCATTACTCCACTATATACTGTCTAATTTACATAATAAATATGTTATTATGTTATATGCAGTATAATATAGTTGTTTGCTGCTATATTAGTTTTTCAAATAGTGTATATATTCAATATGATATATTGTGTTTATAATATAAAGTTTGTTATTTTTTATTTGTATTTGTATGTCTTTCAAGAGAGAATAACTGGGAGGGCATGGCTTATTATGGTGGCTCAAATGATTTGAATGTCTTGCTGTTGTAAATGACAAGCTACATTACAGTTACATTATTATTAACCTTCTACCAGACACATTGTAAAACATGTTGTTTGTTTGTGCTCATGCTCACAGAACCGGGGAAGCTAGAATATAACCTGAGACCCAAGAGCCTTCCGTCAGAGATCACGATGTGTTCAGCGCCCCCTGGTGAACCCTCATAAGAGTCTGAGCTACCGACACATGACTTGAACCTTACAATAAAGGCCCGACGGTCTCCTAACTGTCACTTGAGTGTTTGTGTGTGTGTGTGTTTCTATGTCCTTGTAATGGTGTGTTGCCAGTGTCGAGGAGGCAACTCACTTGTAGTGCTATATGTATATACTTATATAGACCAGGCAGGCATTTAATAAATTCATATTGGGTTATTATAATTTTTTTGACACCATCATATGGCATATCAAAAATAGTTAACTAAGTGTAGTATGTTATTTTATGGAATTTCTGTTTAAATTTAAATACTTTTAAATTTGTGAGTGATTTTCTCTCTAAAATAACTGTGAAGGTTTTCCTCCAAATCTGCGTGATGCGTAGGAATGTGTGATGGGGTCATATAAGGATATTCAATATATATAAATTAGTGAGCCCCTCTTACACTTTGGGAGAGCAGATTGGGTTAAAGAATTAGAAAGCATATAACTTTGGCTTTTGTCAACACCAAACTCAGCATTTTAACATTCGTCACATCCTGAATTAAAAACCCAAAAAATATTTTGGGATACAGGTTTAGCATTACTTTAACATTACATTTGAAAAGGACTGAAAAGACATATCTTAATACTTTTACCTGGGGAAGGGAAAACCAACAGATTAATGGTTACCATGACATTATCACGCATTATATAAGATAACATTTTATTCCAATTCAACATTCAACATTAAAAGCATAGCTTGGCGTTAAAATGTTCTGGGCCAACTGACCACATGTGAAAAGCAGAATAGGGGTGGTTAGATTAATTAATGTTCATGTTTCCATTGGCTGAGGTGAGGGCCAAAGTAGTTTAGACAAAGGTGTCACCTTGTAGGGTTACCCAGTGACAAGCACCAGTCTGATGCTAGACCCTGTCATGGTCTCTGTAGCGAGGAGAGTCTTGTAATGGTTGCTGTCACGTCACAATGAACAGATACTCTAAGGGGGGTTCGTAGTTTTATCGCCCACAGTGTTGTTTAGGAGAACTAAATAAGTTATGTTAGTCCAGAAGTTATGTTACTTATGGTATAATTCAGATCTCCTGCCTGTATACCAAAGGATCACTACAAATGCTACATCAAATGTTTTTAATGTTCCTTACATTTCCTTAAACATATTGTAGATTATAAATGGGTGTTATTGAAAACACTGTTCTAAAAATGTTTTTGGCATAACACAAATTTAGCAAACTGTAAAAGCCATCATATGATGCATAATTAATCAGGATAATCTTTGTTTACACATGGCTGCACTAAAATATGCAGTTTACTATCAATATTTAATCTAAATATCTTTAAATGCTTCCTGAGTAGAATAGACTTGCTGGGTACATTAGTGTCTTCTGTTTCTAGAGAGTGAAGGTCTCACATTGAGAAATATATACAAACTGACATTTCACAATATAAAAAGTAGTTTTTTAACTTTGTTCCAGAGGTGTGTGTTTTCTGTGGTCCATCAATGGGGAATAAGCATTAATATACTTCAACCCCATTTGTAAAGATATAAATATTGGGACAGTACGGAAATGGAGTGATTTATATATTCTATTCAGTCTGTTTATTGGACGCTCTACAACACGTGATGTTTTTCTATTCAGTCTGTATATTGGACGCTCTACAACACGTGATGTTTTTCCTTGTGAATATAATTGTGCTATGAAAATATAATTCAATTAACATCTGATGAGCGCAACACACTTGCGCAATGTTGACCTCATCTCATCTCAGATGGACAGTGGTACAGTGGAAGTGTGCTTTGTGGTCCACAACGATGCAAGTCATCACTGTAAATCAGCGGCTTTATTTCCTAAGGACACTTGGCAAACCTGTCACAACAGCTGCTCCATTGAGAGTGTCCTGACACACGGGGTCCTATAGCGGGGTATGGAAACAGTTCTGTGGCTGACAAGAAAGCATTGCAATCAACAACACATCCCAGAAGATCACCTGGCCTGGAAGACATGCGGCAAGACGTGGCATCATGACAGACCCATCACACCCTGCTCACCAGGGGCCTCATTTATAAACGATGCGTACGCACAAAAGAATGCGTACGCCATTTTCTACACAAGGTTTGGGATTTATAAAAAACTAACTTGATGTGAGAACGTGCGGTCCTCCACACACACTGGCCCTCATTTATCAATCTATCGTTGAAACCAGCGCAGATCCGAGTGCAAAATTAATCTTACGATAGCGCTCACGTGTGATTTATGAAACCGTTGGTATCTCGCCAAACAAGCGCAAGAAAGATCGCACGTTGATTAATGTGGCAGTGGAAAACAGAACAAAATGATGTTGCTTTCTCTGGCATGAAGGCTATATGCTACTTCCCACAGACTACATTACGAAATATAATATTATGCTATCATATATTTAAATGAATGTCTACTCTTAAATGCCTGTCAGCAGCACAATATGATCTAAAATCAACTCACAGATGACTCGAAAACTTGTGTACACAAGTTGAGATTGATGAATGCCGACCATAGACTTATTATTAGATAGACACGGTGAATAAAATGGCAGCTTGATCTTACCAAGTAATTGCTCATTGTCGCAGTGAAGCGTGATTTTCAAATTAAGGGTGTCGCCATATGGCGAAGTGGCTCTTTTGAGACATGCGCAATACACACAGAAGATTACACTGCAACCTGCGACACTGGAGTTCCCAACCTCAAGCCTCGTGCATGTGCATCGTACAACAACATAAAATAACAGGAACTTTTGTTTTTGTTTTGGACTGTTATAATTGTAGGCCTGTTTTGTTTAATATTTATAATTTACACTAAAAGTAGGATCGATGTTGTGCCCGCTAATATGACGCTTGTTGCTGGAACAAGAGAAGTGATGTGCAGCCCACGAGCATTGGGCTGTGTCTCATGATTACTATGTAATGGCAAACAATCCAAACTGGCTTTATTGACATTGTTAGAAGAAATATATGTACACAAGCGCCATATGAACCAAATGCAGCACCTGAAAATATTTAGAGAAGCAGTTAAACACGTAATTTATGAACGGGGTGTGTATTGCAGTTGGTCCTATAGGCTGCAGTACCACCATACAACAATATAATAACTAAAACCAACAATCCCACTTTGGCCATTGACATTCGTTGATGCAAGTTATTGCCTCTCTTTTCAAAATGGCGCCTTTTCTGGAAATGGCGCCGGGCTGCTACGACACATTTTACGTCATATAAAGCTCAGCACCCAGTTCCCACATGTTCTTTTATGGAGTTTAAGTAGGAGGAAACACTGTGTCCAAGTTATAACAAAGCAGCTTTAATATAATAATAGTAGATCAAAAATACAAGACAGAGCCCCTGGGTCCATTCCATCTTCTTAGATAACATAAAATATCAGCAGTTCACAAAGAATGACACTCTGATTGGCTTGGACCCAGAGGCTTATATAGTACATAGGCGTGGTGTGGGTGAATTCTTGACATTGTCTTTGGCTGATGTGGTGTCTGGCGCCCCGGTGTGGGCCAGTCTACCCCTTGGATGGTATGGCATCGTTCGGGGAATGGCATGTCAAAGCTCTAGACACACAGACGACTTCAGTGGGGCACACATCACTTGTGCACATACAATAGCATACTCCATAACATAGCCTCCAATCTTTCATCCTGACATCATCCTTCTACTTGCTGCGCTCCCCCGCCCGCCCTGAAGCGTCTTATCTCCTCCAGACAAGGTCCCTCACAGATCTGTTGTTCTCACTGTATTTTTCCAGTCCTCCAACCTTGTCTTTAAGCAAAGCTATATCACACTCTCCCACATAGCCCTTAGAATATATAATATAGCCCTAAACTAGAATATCTAATATATATCTAAAATGTTAAGCACAATTTTCTACAATATTATCTGGGCTGTGGAACAGACATTTAGTGCACTGGGTCATTGGTGGAGCTCATTCCATCAACATGTTAGGCTGCTACTACAGCCCTGGATGGCTCTATCAGGGCCTCTTTTAGATGACACGTCTATCTAACCACACTGGGGCCACTGGTTTCCTGTTTGGTTTTATCTCCCACCATTTTGTGTGTTCTTCCTCTCGTCAGTGACGCTTTGTGACCACAGCGCTCGTTGCTTCACCCGTGACACTCACATGAGCTTGACTGAAGGGACCAAGAAGCGAAGCAGTACTCGGGGCCAGCGGCCACCGGTGAGAAAAGCAGGGTGTGATAATGGGGAATGGTGTCAACAGGCCTGCCCCGAGACTACCCAACAGAGGCCTGAAGAGCGGCCAGCACAGACCTCACAAAGGTATAACACCTCACCTCACACTAACACCTGGTTCCTTCTAATGTGTTCTAGCAAGATGAGATAATACTTTATGAATCCCATGGGGGATGGATCTCTGGAAAGGCCTACTACTAGCCTAGGTCAGCAGCATTAGTATAGATGTTTCATTATTTTTACATAACTATGTTTAACTATGAAAAAAAAATGTATTGTGTTTAAAACTCATAATACACAAAATGCATAAAAACAACATTTTACTGCTGCCGTGCTGGAGGAAGGTAGCATTAACAATAATAATACATTTAATTTGAGGATGCCTCATGCAGCCACTTTCTCAGACATGGATTTATCTTATAGTCCAAGGCTACAAGAACATATTCAAAGCAAAATCTAGGTCTATAGTTTAAACCATGTCTGAGAAGCTGAGCAATAATGTTTGACGGTTGCTTCTTCCAGAAACCAAGCTCATCAGGATGGCGTTCGTGAGCTTCGGCCTGCTGTGTCTATTGCAAGCCATCCTCAACGTCTCCCTCCGCCTGTCCTGTAAGTATGGGCAGTAATGATCTGAAGCTCCCTGGAAAGCTTTACCAACCATCACATCACACAATGGGAATGTCATGGGTAACTGTTTCGTTCATGCTAATAGTAGCAATACAAATTGCATTCAAATCAAATCCAATTACCTTTTTTTTGTAGAATGCCCCAAAATAAGGTTTAGAAAGATTTCTTCCCCGCAGAGGTTATATTTCTACTATGCATGTGCAACATTGTGCTTGCGTCAGTGCAACCACACTTAATAGGTTAGGAGGTTAGGTCGTCATAAATATATGATAAAGCAAAGCTTCCTTTGTCATTAAACAGTTGAACCAAACATCATGCAATGTCTTACCATGTGGGGAAGGGTTTTGACAAAAAACCATTAGGTTTTACCCTTGAAAAGCACATCCATGTGATTATACATTTATTCTGATTAAATTAAAACTGTTAACAAAAATAAGCAATGGAGCAGGATTGGCTGCATGGCCAGTTCATCTATCCATCCATCTTCTCCCGCTTATCCGGAGTCGGGTTGCGGGGGCAGCAGCTCCAGCAGGGGACCCCAAACCTCCCTTTCCCGAGCAACATTGGAAAGCTCTGACTGGGGGACCCCGAGGCGTACAGGCCAGTGTGGAGATATAATCTCTCCACCTAGTCCTGGGTCGTCCCCGAGGCCTCCTCCCAGCTGGACGTGCCAGGAAGCCAGCCACCCTCCTGAAAAAAAAAACATTTCGGCCACTTGTAACCGTGATCTTGTTCTTTCAGGCATGACCATAGGTGCGGGTACAAAAATTTCCCGGTAGATCGAAAGCTTTGTCTTCCGGCTAAGCTCTCTTTTCGTCACCTTAAATATCCAGCATAAACAAGCATGAATTCCAGGCTGGTTCATACTGGTTCATACTGGTTAGTGCTGGGGTTGTGCTGGTCCAGGCTGGTTCATACTGGTTAGTGCTGGTGTAGTGCTGGTCCAGGCTGGTTCATACTGGTTAGTGCTGGGGTTGTGCTGGTCCAGGCTGGTTCATACTGGCTAGTGCTGGGGTTGTGCTGGTCCAGGCTGGTTCATACTGGTTAGTGCTGGTGTAGCTGGTATACCAGCACACCAGCAACCAGCATGGGATGCTGGTACACCAGCAAACAGCATGGGTACCAGCAAACCAGCATGCAAAACATACCTTATGCTGGTGACCAGCAATGCTGGATTTTTTAGCAGGGGATTTAGCTGTTTGCAATATTAGAATGGTTTGTAAAATGATGAATAACAGGAAAACTTGCTCAAAGAAGTTGCATAAAAACCACAAACAACATTTATCTGTTTTCTGATTCTCAGAGCATGTTGACTGAAAGGCATACGGTAACTCAATGGGATTACAACATCCAGGAAAACCCCTGGATGACATTATAGAGATCCTGAATTTAGAAAAGTGTGTGTGACAGCACAAATGTGAGGGCGGGGCTTGTGCTCTTGCTGTGTGTAAATTGAGGATTAAAGATAGTGTTTTTTCTCCGGACATTGATTAAGCACATACAAATGAAAATCTAAAAAAGTTTTTTTTCATGAAAACAATCCCTCCATGGCCTTGATGCATTTTTCAAAGTTGTAGTGGGAGGAGTCAGGCTCACTGCTGGGTGCAGTTACACTATAAATACTGTATGGACATATTTATGAAAAACCTACATTTAGACCAGAGGGGAACTTTAAACAAGCTGAGATCCTCAAGCAGATGTGTGGAGCAATGTGAGTTCAAGTTCTCACATTTCATTGCACATATGCGGTTGCACCATCCAGACCAGGAAACCACCGCTGGTGTTGTGAGGAGGCTACAAGGCCGGCTCAACGCCACGCTGGTAGACAAGGAGCAGCTGGAGGCCAAGGTCACAGAGCTCCTCACAGAAGTTAAGAAGTTATTGGAGGAGAAAGAGGCCCTGAGATGGAGAATGACTAATGGTAAGACACACACACACACACACTGATTCAACCTGTAAAGACACAGCGATGTGTGTTACAAACACAATGTTGAACTTTGATGAGGTCACCAGACGAGACGTGTCCCTGCACACGTCTCGTCTGGTGACCTCATCACCCCAGTACAGGTGATCTCATCACCCCAGTACAGGTGACCTCATCACCCCAGTACTGGTGACCTCATCACCCCAGTACAGATGACCTCAGCACCCCCAGTACAGGTGATCTCATCACCCCAGTACTGGTGACCTCATCACCCCAGTACAGATGACCTCATCACCCCAGTACAGGTGACCTCAGCACCCCCAGTACAGGTGATCTCATCACCCCAGTACAGGTGACCTCATCACCCCAGTACTGGTGACCTCATCACCCCAGTACAGATGACCTCATCACCCCAGTACTGGTGACCTCATCACCCCAGTACAGGTGACCTCATCACCCCAGTACAGGTGAAACATGGATAATGGAAGGAAAGGAGAGAAGGAAGTAAAGTAGAAAGCAAGGAAGGAAACGTCATAAAATGCTTCTATGACTTTTAGCATGCAACTGTTTTGGGAAAACTTCAAATCTCATTTCAAATCTGATGACTCTGATGACATTCTCCATAGAAGATGGGACAGTTGTGTTGTATTAAATGTGCTTAACAATGCCCTTTGCATTACGTACAGTCCAGGAGACAGACTGCTCTGGAGGAGTGTGTCCGGCAGGGTGGAAGTCGATCAGCTCTCGGTGCTACTTGATGTCCACAGAGAGCAGAGACTGGCAGGGGAGCCGGACGGACTGTCTGCACCGAAGAGGGGACCTGGTGATCATCAACAGCCTGGAGGAGCAGGTATTGTTGTGGTTAGGCCTCCACCAGCCTGGAGGAGCAGGGAGTGTTGTGGTTAGGCCTCCAACAGCCTGGAGGAGCAGGGCGTGTTGTGGTTAGGCCTCCAACAGCCTGGAGGAGCAGGGCGTGTTGTGGTTAGGCCTCCAACAGCCTGGAGGTGCAGGGAGTGTTGTGGTTAGGCCTCCAACAGCCTGGAGGAGCAGGGAGTGTTGTGGTTAGGCCTCCACCAGCCTGGAGGAGTAGGGAGTGTTGTGGTTAGGCCTCCACCAGCCTGGAGGAGCAGGTAGGGTAACCAAATATGTGTCCCCTCCAGTTACAATAAGGCAACATGGAGTTGTCAATGAAAAAACATATCCGATGATCACACCATAAGTTAGATTATGAGGTAAAGTTTTAACATCACAAAAGCCAAAACCCAAACGTTAAATGCTATCAATTGTTTATTTTGTAAACAACATCCAACTACTTCTTTAGAGTTTCTGATGTGGTACGGTTCTCGGAACCTGATACATTGACTGCTGTAGTCATTTGTCACTCTGTTGACTTTCTTTTATTGCTGATACCGGATGACATTACCTTATTGTAGCAGTCTTAATGGCAAGGAGAACATTCATGAACAATTAATAATGCATGTTTAACATGTTTAAAATAAATATAATTCTGTTAATTCAGAAATGTATTTTATTTAAAAACGTGGATTGAATAGAAGAATGCTATTGTTGCAATTACAAGGCTTGTATGTGCATGATTAGCTGTATTGCGCTTGCAAAACTCTGCCTTTGTCTCCATGACAACAGGAGGACCTGTGTCGCATCTACAACATCAACCATGACCTCCTGTTCTGGATCGGTTTGTACGACAGAGAGGCAACTAGAAGGTTCACATGGGTTGACGGATCTCCTTTGAACGCAGAGACGCAGTAAGACAGTCAGGCTTCACTATACAGCCTCAAGCACCACACACACACCTGTACTGTAGAGCACCACACACACACACCTGTACTGTAGAGCACTACACACACACACACACACCTGTACTGTAGAGCACTACACACACACACACCTGTACTGTAGAGCACCACAAACACACACACACACCTGTACTGTAGAGCACTACACACACACACACCTGTACTGTAGAGCACCACACACACACACACACCTGTACTGTAGAGCACTACACACACACACCTGTACTGTAGAGCACTACACACACCTGTACTGTAGAGCACCACACACACACACACACACACCTGCACTGTAGAGCACTACACACACACACACACACACCTGTACTGTAGAACACCACACACACACACCTGTACTGTAGAGCACTACACACACACACACCTGTACTGTAGAGCACCACACACACACCTGTACTGTAGAGCACTACACACACACACCTGTACAGTAGAGCTCCACACACACACACACACCTGTACTGTAGAGCACTACACACACACCCCTGTACAGTAGAGCTCCACACACACACACACACCTGTACTGTAGAGCACTACACACACCTGTACTGTAGAGCACTACACACACACACACCTGTACAGTAGAGCACTACACACACACCCCTGTACAGTAGAGCTCCACATACACACACACCTGTACTGTAGAGCACTACACACACCTGTACAGTAGAGCTCCACACACACACACACACCTGTACTGTAGAGCACTACACACACCTGTACAGTAGAGCTCCACACACACACACACACACACACACCTGTACTGTAGAGCACTACACACCCCTGTACAGTAGAGCTCCACACACACACACACCCACACACCTGTACTGTAGCCATGTAACCATTTCTCTGTGTCCTGTGTGTCCTGCAGGTTCTGGCAGGAAGGCCAGCCGGACCACGTGGGTCCCAACTACCAGGACGACTGTGTTGAGATGCATCACAACAACCGTTGGAACGCTGCCTCCTGTGGTCTCAGGCTGCGTTGGCTCTGTGAGAGGGACCCCTGTTAGTGAGAGAGGGCTGTTGTTGCTATGGCGTCTGTTAGGTTGTCGAGCCACTGTTCCACTGTTGAGGTGCCACTTGAAAGGTCATCAATCACTGTTCATCATGTAGAAAGACCAGATATAGAAAATAAATAGATTTTCATGTCTTTAATACTGTAAATGCAGTAGGTTTTTGTTATGTCACATTAGGAAGTGTTGGAATATGGGTGGTTATCCTAACACCAGTTCCTGCCTGCGTGTTCGTTTGATGAGGATAAATTAGGAGATGTTGTATCCAAGTTAACATATCAGCTTTATTTTTAGATCAGAAATACAAGTTACAGGGCCCTGGTCCACACCTCTAAACTAATGACAGGATGCAATATCAACAGTTCGAGAAGTCTGGCCCCGCCTGTCTCTCGGCCCAGTGATAATATTCTAGACAGTGTTTCCCTATCAGATGTTGATTTTGCATCTCTCCCAATCCTGGGGCTCCACGTCCGTTCTCTCCTCCTGCTGGGCGTGGTTGCTGGGGAAGGTATCTGTGAACA
>JAODUH010003621.1:0-11235 GCA_027564835.1 Typhlichthys subterraneus
TATATGTGTGTGTGTGTGTATATATATGTATATATGTGTGTGTGTATATGTATGTATATATATGTATATGTATATATATATGTGTGTATATGTATATATATATGTGTGTGTATATATATATATATGTGTGTATGTATATATATATGTGTGTGTGTGTATATATATATATGTGTGTGTGTATATGTGTGTGTGTGTATATGTGTGTATATATATATATATGTGTGTGTATATATATATGTATATATGTGTGTGTATATATATATATATATGTGTGTGTATATATATATATATGTGTGTGTGTATATATATATATATATGTGTGTGTGTATATATATATATATGTGTGTATATATATATGTGTGTATATATATATGTCGGAAACATACTGTAGATAGGAAAAGTGACCAAACCATTGGTCCCTTGTTCTTTATTACTTTTCTATCTCGCTTTTCGTATTTCTGTAAAGCCAGTTAAGCAGATACAAGGATACTCTTCCTCATAAACCCGTTGCATGCAAGTATCCCATTCTGGTTTCACTCGTCACATGGAACCTCTGTTTCCCTCACATCATACCCATTCATGCATGTCTATTATCCTCCAACCATGCATCCTTCCTTCTTTCTTACAGACCCTAATGGACCACCGCAGTCCGCTTTAAGCAAGTATTTTTCTTGTGACATACACACCTGTCATGTTTCGTGGTGGTTCTTATTGATAGGGGAAATAGTTAGACTTCTCCCTCATATCCTATCATTCTCGCCTCATGTTCTTTCCATCTTCTACCTCAGCCACAAGGGTGGAAGGTCCTCATGCTTCAGGCAAAAGCAAGTAACATCAGACCTGCTCTCCCGTACGCTCCTGGTTTCCTCTCTCCTCCCGTTAACGCTTTCTGTTTTGTCAGCCATGTCTTCCTGGGGCTTCAGCTGTCAGTTGTAGCTCATCTTCTTGTGTACTCTAATAGAGAAGCAGTGTGTCTGCTGTGGTCCTGTAGGGACGTGGGCTTCTACTACCTTAACAAAATAGACGCCCTTATTCTCCTGTAGTACGAGAAATGTTGACTAATCCTAAATAAGCAAGCTTTTCCCCAGGCCAAGGCTACCTACATTCCTCTAAATTACCACATTTGCCATGTCCCATATATGCAATCAAAGTTCACTGGCCTCCTCTTCCTAACCATATGGGGATCCTATGAAGATTTCACTTGGTGGAGGAGGGGATGGAGGAATAATTAGAACTACATTTCTTTAATTAACATTTTCCCCACAGGCAACCATCAAGACAATTATGAATCACTTTGGTTCAAGAAGATAGATGATCTTACATCTGGAGAGAGCATGCACATCTACAAGGGAGGCTACTGGGAAGCCAAGGACACAAGCAGCTGGGAGATGTGCCCTGACATCTTCTGATACCCTCACCTGAGGAGGAACTGTCCAACACACAAACCCGAAGGATAACGCAGGCGTGAACCTGCTCTTTCTGCTCTCACCGCCACACACAGCCTCCAGGCCTCGAAACAGACAATCACACCAAGACATGAACCTTCTTTTGTTCACCTTTCTCCCACTTGTTTGTCATCACTTCACCAAATTCACATTTTGGATGTAAACCTAAATGTCAAACATATAATACTGTCTTGTTTTCATTTAATAACTACAGCATGACACATTTATAATAACAGTACAATAATTTAAATAGTTTTGATACTCTTGAGACTGAGTCAAACTTGCTTTGGTGCTGCTGATTTTAAATGTGAACTGCACCAATTCCTTTAGTGATCAAGTTTTTAACTGGATATCTGTCTTTACAACATATGCTGTGTGTCTCGTATTTATACAAGGCGGTCTAACAACGGGCAGAATTGAATATGCCATTAAAAGAGTGTTTGGGTGAATATCATGAGACAGGGCCAATTATCTTGATCACTGGTGTGATTTGCTGTGTGCATAATGCAGTAGTTATTCCACTAGGTAATCTCTCCAGATCTTGTCGATGCAAACTCTAAAACACAACTCCCACTTTGGAAGTAAACAGTTTGCAAAAAAATGTTTTCTTAATAATGCTGCACAAAAGACTACAGTAGGTGTCAAATTGGCACCAGTGAAGTCTAGCATAATGAGTCTTATTCTTGTCAGAAAAGCTTAGCTTCCACTCAAACATCTAATGTCCAGTAAGGCAATGTCAACTGCCAGCACAAAAGTGAGTGAAAGAGTGCTAAAATACAATATCTGTTCTGGTAATTGTATATTGTGTAGTTTGCTGTGTGTGATGACGTATGAAGATTCTTGGTAAATTCCATATATCACTCCTAAACACCTTTTACAGAAACATAATGAATCCAGAAATATTAATGAATCTTTATTATTTTTTTCCCTCTAGCCTAAGTGATGTTTATAGTGTAGATGTAGAACGGGAAGCAACAAGCACAGTTGTGTGCACATGCACAAAGTAGAATGTGATGTCAGTGCTAAGGACCATGTTGGATGAGAGGTAATGTGTTTTAGGTCTAGGATGTGAAACTTATTGAGGTCTGTATTCGGTCAAAAGTTAAATCCAACTTTATATTCAAGTGTACTTAATTACAAATTACTGATAAAACATGTTATTGCAAATACTGCTTTGTAAATATATGTACAATGAAATAATAGTAAGATGAATCATATTGACTAATAAGATTCACAGAGATGGTAGATCTAACATGTAGTGATAATTCAGTTAATCCAGAACAGGATAAACTGTTGATTGTGTCCTTTTCCTCTCATACACTGCTACTCAAGAAAAAAAAAAGAAAAACGTTTGATTCATTTATTTGTCTATATGATGTTGGTTTTTGGGCCATGTCTTTCAGATGTTCAAATTAAAACAAAACATGACCTGCTCCATAAATAAACATCCTGGTAAATTAACTAGTTTGTTAGCGATGTCTACCCTTAAGATATAAATACCTTTTTATTAAATGTTCTCTTCCCCCACCCCACTTGCTTTTTGTAATACATATGTGGTTGTAGCTGCTACGGTAAGTATCCTGTGGTTTTACCATGTAGAGAACCCTGGGACAATTATGAATTCATGCTAATTACCTATGCATTTTCTGAGGTTATGCTATATTAATTCCTGCTGGAAATTTAATGTTAATTGTGATACTTTCCCTATTTTCTGTTATTTGTTTTTGAAGACTGCATTTTACAAAGCCCCAGAACCATGCCCAACACTTAACACTTGATGAACTTCAAATCTGTGATCTTGGCAAATGTTCCAATACAGATTAAAATTCTTCATACAGACCACAATATATTTCCTAATTTATTAAGGTGATGGCTAGCCAAGAAAAGTATAGGTTTAAAACCATTTCAACCAAATTTGATGCAATAGCTAAGAGTATGTCTTTCAGTTAACTTTTACCTATTTGTTTTATTTTCTAGGAGTGGGAAACTAATTGATGACCTATCATTCTACAGTTTAAAGAATAAGCATTGCTGCATAAAGTTCCTTGCGGATTATATATATATATTAAAAAAAATATGTTAACACAGGTATGCTTCAGTGGAACCCATACAATTTGGAAGATGACTCAAAAGTTCACTTGTAGCCTAAGGTTTTGTCAATCTAACTTTGAGTTAAATCATGTGTTGCAGTATTACTGTTAGGGACATACAGTAATGCTGCCTACATTTGAGGCAACCTAAACTAAATGGATCCAATGGATTATTCTGGAAACGTACTGTTGATATCTTGAGAGACAAGTTCATAGATACTTTTTCACAAGTGGATACTCTAAAATTACATATGTCATTATTATAATTCAATATTACAGTCAAAAAGGCAAATTGTCTAACCTCAAATTGAAGAACCATGCGGATTCCGTCCTGGTCGTGGAACAACGGACAAGCTCTTAACTCTCGCAAAGATCCTTGAGAGGGGCCTTGGAGTATGCCCTTCCGGTCTAAATGTGCTTTGTGGATCTGGAGAAGGCGTATGACCGGGTCCACCGGGAGATGCTGCGGGAGTATGGGTTGAGGGGGGTCCATTTTAAGGGCAATCCAATCCCTGTATGTCCAAAGCAAGAGCTATGTAGTAAGTCAGACTTGTTTCAGGTGGGGGTAGGTCACCAATCCTGTTTGTGATATTCATGGACAGGATATCGATGGGTAGTTGTGGTGGGGAGGGGTTGCGGTTCGGTAGCCTGGGGATCTCATTGCTGCTTTTTGCAGATGATGTGGTCCTGATGGCATCATCGGTCTGTAACCTCCATCACTCACTGGATCGGTTTGTGGCTGGGATGAGGATTAGCACCATGTTAATGCTCACATGTGAACCAAGTCCATGGTTCACAGCAGGAAACCAATGGAGTGCCTACTCCGGGTAGGGAATAAGTCGTTACCTCAAGTGAAGGAGTTCAAGTACCTCGGGGTCTTGTTCATGATTGAGGGAACATTGAAGCGGGAGATTGTCCGGAGAATTGGAGCAGCAGTAGCGGTATTACAGTCACTTTACCACATCATTGGGACAAAAAGAGAGCTGGCCTGAAGGCTAAGCTCTTGATCTTCGGGGCAATTTTCATTCCTACCCTCACCTATGGTCATGAAGGGTGGGTCATGACCGACAGAACTAAATCACGGGTACAAGCAGCTGAAATGGGTTTTCTCAGAAGGGTAGCGAACATCTCCCTTAGATATAGGATGAGAAGCTCAGCCATCCGTGAGGAACCCAGAGTAGAGCCGTTTCTCCTTTGCGTCAAATAGAAACCAGTTTAGTGGTACGGGCATCTAAGGATGCCCCCTGGGCGCCTCCCTAGGGAGGTGTTCCAGGCACGTCCAGGTGGGAGGAGGCCTTAGGGAAGACCCAGGACTAGGTGGAGAGATCACATTGGCCTGGGAACGCCTCGGGATCCCCCAGTCAGAGCTGGATAATGTGGCTCGGGAAAGAGATGTTTGGGGTGTGCTGGAGCTGCTGCCCCTGTGATCCGGGGGTGTTATTATGACAGCGAAAGCAACTCGAAAACAACAATGGTGATTTATAATAGGTTTTAATGTAGATGCTGCAAGAATCAGCTTTATTAGAATATATTAGCAAAGAATGGCACCAAAGGCTTTTCTCAATGTAAAATGTTTTCAATCTTCTCTTTTGCAAGAAATGATTTATGATGATTTTTAACAAGCTCCAGTAGTTCACAGGTTTGTCTAATCACCTGCCAAATATTTTTTTAAGTATTTATTAAGTGCCTGCCCTTTCTAAAGCTTCAAAAGACAGCTTTCCAAGTGAGAACCCATCTGGTGTGTCAGGTTACACTATCTTTACATGGACTACTTGTTTTCTGCTATATTAATTAATTAATTCAAAATAATGTATTATTATTATTTTAATTAAAATATCATATGATCAACTTATCCAAAATAGGTGTTGACTTTCATCATTTTGGCCAAAAAACAGAGTAGATATTAACTATTTCTCTGATAATGACATATTGATGCCTTTTAACTTCTACCAGCTGTATAATTAATATAGCCCACACTTCTGACACAACCATGGTCTAGCTAGCACAACGTCCCGTCCACTAGCATAAAGTCCCTCCACTGTTACAGGATTGGTTCAAATGTAAACATGCTCATGCCATGTGGAGTTAAACCAATCAACATATGGCTTCAGGTTGGGCGAGAGTTGCAGTCCGCTGTTGGGTTTCTTCTAGGCAAGGGAATTTGCATTCGGTCCCCTCCAATGTTGATCAATCAGCGTTTGTACTTTGACAAACTGACAATTTCTTCTACCTGGCAAAGGAAAGTGGAGTAAAAGCTCAGAAAACATGAGCAAAAGTGCTGTGCAACCGGTGTCAGCACGTATATATTAATAATATTTAATGGTTTGTTGTGCTTTATGAAGTCGTTACATTTTATATTGTATTTTATTATGAAAGTAATTTGTTCTACATTATCGATGCAATTGAATACAGGAAATAGGAAATTTATTTATTAGGCTGTTCGTGCAACCTTTGTACTATTTAAAATATACATGATTATATAATACCAGTTATGTGTAGACATTGTGTTGGTTTGACTATTTCTACTGTATAGGTAAAATAGAGAGAAAATCAATATTGGCCACAAAAATCATGTCAGCCTTGAAAAAAGTATAGAGCCCTAGTCAGTGGTTAATCGACATGTCTATATTTCACAAACAATGTGTTTTTTATTTGGTTCATTTTATATACTAAGGACAAATATTATTGTTTCCTCTATATTGAGATGATTTTAGTAAATTAATATAAATGTTTTCAAGGCACATGATAAATTCATGCTTACTATATTTATACCCTGTAAAATCTTGTCCTGTGGTGTGACGGCATGTCCTGTAATGTGACGTCACATCAATAGTAATTAAAAGGTATTTTATGAAGGCTAAATTAATCTAATCATCATGCATGTGTGTTTTGAAACACTATATAATTTAACTAGAAAAGAAAACAACATACACACCGCAGGACAATTTATGTAATAAACTTTTAGAAAAGCTCATGACATTTTGGGAAAATAAGCAAGATCTAGTGAACATTTGCAGTTTCTGAAAATTCAGACTTTAAATGTTGGTATTTTATGGGAAAAACTTTTTTTTTTGGAGAAAAAAAAAACTGTAAACTACCCAGGTCTACTTATTGTGATACAAGCATGAATTGTATCACAATAAGAGTTGCACATGTTTTCATTTATGAGTGAGTGCTTTATCTTCTGCTGAGAGACTTAAACGTTTGTGTGTGTTTGAGGGTATTAATTATTACTGAACACATTACAAACGTTTTGCTCGTTCTTGACCTACTTTCAAAAAATACGTTAGCTGCGTAAAAGGGCGTGGACGTGATGGAGTGTTGGATGCATGGTAAAGCGAAGGCGTAGTAGGCTATACCTGCAGGTCAGGTGTAGCATATTTGTGACCATTTGTCATATAGTCTAGACAACTAGATTTCGCGAAATCTTTAAATCTTAAATGTATACTGTCTCATTCTGAAATAAAATGCATGAATTGCATTTTGCATATTCATGCTATACCGACAGATGTAGTGCGCTACAGGTAGGCTATGCTCTGTTTGCATGTAGACTACTGTACAGGTGAAACCAAAAAATCTTCGACGGTGAAGCACAATTTAATACTTTCTCTTAAATACATAATATGCAAGTGACGTGAACGTAGTTCTAACTCACAGCCCATAACTCCTCCCTGTTTTTGCTGTTCATTTCTCGCGTTCATAACGTGTAGCAAACGTTCCACCGTCCTGAGCGCAACGGAAGTGACGTGGACCTTGTTTGTCTTTATTGCTTGCTGCTATGTGACAAAGGCTTCCGTATTTCCTCAATAATACCGTTTTTATTCCGTGTTTAATAACTTATCTGTTTACTTAGGTTATTGTTATTTGGTTATTTGACTTAGTTGCGGAAAGCATGTCAACAAAGCAGGCACAGGTCGGAGGAGACTGCACGGATGCAAGGCGTGGTGATGGGCAGGAGTAAGTAAAGCCACACGATGTCGATTCATTAAAGTACGGTAACGCGGCACTTATTTGCGATTGAGAACTGTATGTACTCTTATTGTTCAGCACTGCTTTCACGCGTTGTCTGCCATTGTTTCTTCATACAGACACGTATCATATGTTAATGATCTCTCTGCCGTTTATTTGCTCAGGCAATAATTAGAATGTCTTATTTTAGATCTGATGCATCTTCGTGTACCCCTGGTCCCATGGACGTGGATGCCAAGCCCCGGTCCCACAGCTTCAGGTACAACCTTGACTACCCCAGCATTGGCAAGTGTATCATTATCAACAACAAGAACTTCGATAGACGTACAGGTAGGCCTATCCATTTCGTTGACGTGATCATGTTAAACAATATTAAATTACCCGTATGTAATGAATAAAAAGTTAAATTTAAACATACGTGCTTTATTTCCACATATAAATAATAGTCATATTATTAGTATTTAATTATTTTATGGGATAAAAATGTTTTGAAATATATGAATTTAATAGGCCTATAAAGTCCAACCAACACATCTGCAGGCAGGCAGGAAAGAACAGTATACAAATATTTGCCTTCATTTCTAAAAAGTTTTCTTCTGCCTTGTATGGTTTCTATAGACTAGCCCTAATCTTTATTTGGCATCATGTATATTTTTATTATGTGTACTAAAGGATAAAATCTATTAAAATGTATATATATTATATCTTATAGCTTAATATCTATAAATATAAAAATGCATGTGCAACTGTCAGTTTTTCAACAACCAGTGCATTATATTAATCTCTATCTTTGATTATAATATTTTTTTCTTCTCAAGGTATGAATCAACGAAATGGTACAGATGTTGATGCAGGCAACATGATGAAGGTGTTTGGGAACTTGGGATATAAAGTTAAGATTTTCAATGACCAAACTGTGGACCAAATCAAACAAGTTTTAACTGCTGGTAAGTATGAAACGCAATTTGTATCCATGGCATTGTATACTTTAAGGTAGGGTTAGCCAGAGCTCAAATGTGTATTGGCTTTCAATTGCTGACTCGCTTACAATCGCTGACTCCTCCTTTACTCTCTACACTATAGCTAGCACATAAATGTAACTGTAATTATATTCCATTATTCTTTTTCAGTGTCCAAAGAAGATCATAGTTGTTCAGCCTCATTTGTGTGTGTTCTGCTAAGTCATGGTGATGAAGGTGTTTTCTTTGGGACTGATACCTCAATAGAGCTCAAAAGGCTCACATCACTATTCCGTGGCGATCGCTGCAAGTCATTGGTGGGAAAACCTAAGCTCTTCTTTATCCAGGTATACAAAAATGTTTTGCTTGTTTATTGTGTGTGTTTTTCCCCCAGACTAAACTTATGGTTACAGCATGAATGCTTTTTGTGAATTTTTTCTGTTTAAAAAAAACTTGTTAAAAGCTTGTATAAATGTTTTTTTAATAAACTGTTATGTACGTTCGCTACGTTGTCATACAGTTTTGAATGCAGAATGTTTTTTTTTATGCCATGTCAATCGCTTTAATGCAATGTCAAGCACACAAATTACACAAATTATTATTATTATTATTGCTGCAAATGGTCTTGTGTTTGTCTGTCATTGTTTGTGGTGTTTATTAGGCTTGTCGAGGTACAGATGTAGATGGGGGGATTCAAACAGACAGTGGACCAGATGATGGTCCAACAAAGATCCCTGTGGAGGCAGACTTCCTCTATGCTTATTCTACAGCCCCAGGTTTATCTCTCACCATTACTCATATACAACTTGTGTCATTTCTCATGGTCCTTGAAGCTAATTATTATTGTGTTAACCTTCTTACTGTAGGCTACTATTCATGGAGGAACATTATGACAGGGTCCTGGTTTATCCAATCACTTTGTGAGATGATTCAGAAATACGGGAAAGAGCTAGAGATCCATCACATCATGACTCGGGTGAACCACAAGGTGGCAGTAGAGTTTGAGTCTGTTTCCACTACACCAGGCTTTGACGCTAAGAAACAAATACCATGCATTGTGTCAATGTTAACTAAAGAGATGTATTTTACCCCTTGATTAGGTTTCTTTGCTTCATGAAATTAATGTGTTATATAAGGAAGAGAGACCTGGGATAAATGTTGGGTGTTTTTGTTTGTGCTTTGTGCTTTGTTTTAGTAGAGTAGAACTATCTGATACTCTGTTTGGGGAAAACATAATATTCAATATTTCTCTGGTAGTGTGATGCAGTAGATGCATATTTGTGTGTGTTAAACAGTACACATGACTCAGGGAAGTATCTTGGTGCAAGACCATTTTTTGGAGTAGCAAAATGTTACATGTTTTGATAACTCAAAGGGCTATTTGCTTTTCACCAGCATTGGAACTGCAAAGGGAACATTTTAAAAAATAATAATATTGTGCTGTTAGTATGCATGTATGATTTATTTATTTTATTATTAAAATTGGTTGGCTTTTGATGCAAATATTCCAGGGACCATGCAAAGCCAATCCAAATTTGAGGTACCATTTCAGATGCCCATAGCAATTAACTAAATGTAAAGGTCCTTTTGTTTGTACTGAAAACTGCACTAATGTATGGATACTACAGTCATTCCGTTTTATTTCCAGTGGTTTTCTTAATATTAATATGGACCTTATTCAATTATCCTAACCATTTCTTTTACCTCATTCACTTCATAGGACTGCTTCAATCATGGTATTTTCATGTGTACTGCCTTTCCCATCAATGAGAGCCAGAAACACATATTGTTGAAATAATGTGACATATTTTCCAACCTTTTCGTACTTGAATAGAAAATACATTTAATGTTTTGATTGTACTTGTGATACATGCAATTCAGTGTTGCATAGCTTTTCACTTTACAGTGCTTTCTATTCTCCTGAGTTGCGCAAAAATACTTTGTGAGTGTAAGGTACTCTACTATAAATAAATATTTTGTCAGTCATAAGTGTACTGGACTGAATTTTTTTTTTTTTTTGTTGAGTTATTAGAAATTAACCTAAATCTGTGTTAGTGAGCACTTCTCCTTTGCCAAGATAGTCCATCCACCTCAAGTGTGGCCTTTAATTGTGCGGCCAGCCTACCTGTGCAATACTCATGCTGTCTGGTCTGCATCTTGATGTGACACACCTGTGAGGTGGATGGAGAAGTGCTCACTAACAGATTTAGAGATTTGTGAACAATATTTGAGAGAAATATGCCTTTTTTGTACATATATCTTTGAGTTCATGATGAATGGGAGCAAAAACAAAAGTGTTGCGTTTATAATTTTGTTCAGTGTACATTTGCAATAAAAACCTTGTTTCCGTTTAGTTTAGGGGTCTTCAACAGTCCTCAGAGGTACTGCAGGGCATCCTCCAAATTATTTGATCCCAAACTTGTTTTCTTCCAAAAATGTAAATGTCAGAAAATACCACCGTCTGACAATTATTTGAATGGCTTAGTTAATCGCTATAGTCCGCCTGACACATTATTGTTGGCCTGTTAAATAAATATTTTATACAATATGTGATAGAAACAAGGCACGACGTGGGGGCAACACGGTGCTGGTGCACGGTCACAGCAAAAAGGTTCGATCCCCGTCCCGGCCTTTCTGTGTGGTTTGCATGTTCTCCCTGTGTCTGCGTGGTTTTGCTCCGGTTTCTCCCCCCCCCACCCCCAATCTAAAAACATGTATATGTCACGGGACAAGTCATAAATATGTATACTTATTTTGGTTAGATACTCCCGG
>JAODUH010003622.1:0-11234 GCA_027564835.1 Typhlichthys subterraneus
GAAAAATAATTAAAAAAAAATATATATATATATATATATATATATATATATACACACAAAAATTTACAGCACCCCTAAGTGAAATTGTCTTCCCGCGCCGCTGTGCCAGATTAATAATTGTCACAACTCCATCTGGGAAGCCGTGCATCAAAACTGTTTAAAGGGTTTATCTGCCAAAAATACTTGGCAGATAAACAATCAGGTCATCAGCTGTCGACAAACCTAAACCACGCCCATATATCAATTCGACACTGATGTAAGTTAATTTGTTACTCGAACACATTAAACATTTTTTTTAGGCTTTCCAGATTGATTCTCACAGCAAAATTAAACTGAAGCCTGTGAAATCAGGATGGTCTCGCCAGGCTAAGGATGGGGGGGGGGGGGGGTGCAGAGTTTGCTTTATGGAATTGAATCAACAGAATAAGTCGGTCTAACCGAAGCCTGGCTTATTTAACTTGTTTAATGGAACAGGCCCTGTGCGCACACTGCATGTTCACTTTGTTAGTACAGTATTATGAAACTCTTGCATTGTAACTTTAAACTGAAGATGCGTGTTTTAAATTAATGTTTGTTCTGTTTACAGATTAAACGTGAAGAAAGCACTTTCAGATCACTGTGAAAAAGGTCTATTGAGATGCTGTGGAATGACTTCAAGAGAGCAAGTCATACAGAGATCTTAACAATTTGTCTAAGCTCAAGCAATTATTTAAGGAAGAATGGTCCTTATGAAAGCTACCTGCCAGTTTGCTTAAGGTAAATGCTGGCAAAGGATTTTTTTTTCCAACCAGTATTGCATGTTTAGTATTTAGTATTTGCATTTCACCTCTGTTCCTTGTCCTCACCCTTTGTTTAACTCTTAGTTGATGTCTCATATGGATTCCACCTGATTCTGTGCATTCTTGTCCCACTCAGTCTGTTGTCGTCATCCAGGTGTTACCCATATTTTATTTTATTATTATTTCTTTAATAGTCTTTTAGTGGCTAGTTTGTCAAATCTGTTACAATGGCTAATTGTTCCAAATGTCTGTTTACCATGCCTAGATGCTTGTGTTTTGAGTTCTGCCTGTCCTGTGTAAGGTCTCATGCCTGTGGGAGTTACCTTTGTATGCACATTGCCTGCCCTGTTTTGGACTACTTGTTTGCCCATGTACTGATTCTGCCTGCTACCATTTGAATAAACTTGACTTGTGAGTCTTACCCATACAATCAGCTATTCCTAAGGGTTAACATGAGTTATCTATACCTATATACCATATCAGTTATATTATGTACGTCACCTAGTAAGCCTGACTGCATTTATATTCATTTATTGTGGTGCTGTAATTGAATGGTGGACATTGTGTTTAAATGTTGTATATGGACGTTTTAAGATGCCCTCTTGGTCAGGTCACTCTTTAATCTTAAATGAGTCTTTTTACCTGGTTAAATTAAGGTGTGTGTGTGTATATATATATACCTCTTATAAGTCCACTGGCGAGTCCAGGGATGCCCTGTATCTCCGTCACATTGTTCTGGATGAAGTATTCATCACACTGATCGCTGCTCACATTCCCCAGAGAGCAGAAGTTCTTCCAAAGTTGACTGTGCATTGTGTCGTTGCCCTCGGTCAACGTCTTTGCACACACATGGAACAGATCTCTCACCAGCGTCCTGTTCCCGAGCATGCAGATTCTGAAGGAAAGTCATATCTAAACTAGTAAACAGGACATGTTTCTGAAGGACACTTGCAAGTATGCCTCAGTTGGTGATTGGACACAAAGCATTACTTACTGTAGCTCAACCTTTACAATAAATCTAGACTTGGATCATGTGCAGTGTGGCGCTTCTTTTTTTTTTTTCTTTCTTAACGGCAAATTAGTTTCCTATCAATTTGCCTCATAAAATTTGGTTAATACAATGTGCACAATTGTAACACAATAGTGATGGTTCCTAAAAACGAGCATGATTTTGTAGATATTTCATTGTAAAATCAGCCAATTCCAGCGACAACTGTAATATAAAATGGTAATGTCTACTGTATATCTGATAATGTTAATGGACAAAATTGGTCCTTTCTTTCAAAAATAAAACATTTAAAAGTGACCTCAAACATTGAATACTATATTATATAACAAAAAGTAAACCTCTAACGAGGGAAAAAAAAACAGCACTAACCTCTACTGTAACATCGAAAACATAAATACCAAAATAAATGTGTTTACTGCATATACTTCCAGTCAATGGCTTACGAGAAATCTGGTGGGTGAGAAATGGATTTAATGGCTCCAGCATATATGGAGATGATGGAGATGATGACGCAGGCGAGGAAGAGTGAAGCCAACTTGTTGACGTATTTGACACCTACGAAGACCACCACAGCCATCAGGCTGAGGCAGATCGAACCATATACTCTCATGTTGTTCAGCATAGCACTGTCACCCCCGTGTGGGTCTGTGTGATGAAAGATGGCCGCCTTAGGGGCCAGATATTTCTACAAAAGAGAGGTCACAAAAGCATAGAGCAAATACTGTTTAACCTAATTTAGCAATTAGATCAACCACATTACAAATGTTTCACTAATGTATAATCAGTTAGCTAGTTTAGTAGCAGTAAGCTGTGGTAAAACATTTTAAACATTTTTGAATGTAACAAGTTTATTGTTAATTTAGTTGGTCATGTTTATGAATTAAACATTTTATATAGTTTTAAAGGTTTTCTAAACTAACCAGGAAGATTTCGATGGCCCCCAGTATATACATGGCAGCAGCGAAGGTGGTGCCCAGATAGAAGCATAGTCCCACTGCACCTCCGAACTCAGGACCAAGGGACCGTGAGATCATAAAATATGCTCCCCCAGCTGCAAAACAGGAAATATACCGTTTAGTTCCAAATGCATACTGCAGGCTCTGCATTCAAAAATAAAGCACCACTGATCCCTTGTGGAATTATTGGAGAATTACAGCAGTAAGTTAAGGTGCAGAGAAGGCTAGATTCGTAATTTAATTGATTTAATATTAGATGAAAGTCTATTAATTTCAGGACTGGTCACAAATATTTTAAATAGAAAAATGTCTGGCTTTAGAGAAAGACTGGAACATTATAGAACCCATTTCATGAAAACCAACCAGTATTTCTAGTTGTTTATGGAATTAGTAATGTCAATGTGACATGGAGAAGTAGTAAGCCTTTAAAAGTGGACTGTTTAGCTTCCTGGTCTGTATTGGCTAAAAAAGGGAGAGGGGCGGGGAAACAGGCGAATTAGGTAAACGTGCATATGTTGCGTAGATTACTCCACACAGTTTGTTTGGTAACGCCCCTATGAGGATATGACCAGCTATGTAGTATCAGTGAAATATGCAAGGCAAGGAACTGATCACCAGTACAGAACCCGTAAGTAAAAATGTAATGTTCAACATTTGCAGACGACCAAATCTGTAATTCACATTTTTAGATACGGTAACTGCAGGCTACCATAACATAAACAAGTTGAGTCTGCAGGACAGGCATATTATCAACAGTGATGTGCACATCAATAACTACATTAGATTAATATAGGCTATTGTTCAGAAACCGTAAACGGATTGGAAATAGGCTGCTTAAATAATGTTTTGTTGATTTACTTATTTTAAACATTGCTCATGAATAGAGACTTGCGTGTCATATCGAAATTGTATCCGCTGTCGGAAACGGATTGCCGTTTTTGGTATCACAAGTAATAATGTTTTTATCTGGGTCAGTGATCAGTCATATCATACAAAACATTTAAAATTCCGTCCGTGATAATAACAAAGGTAGAATATGCCTTTGTTTCATTTAAAGTTTTTTGTTTAACTGAATAGCCACCTGTGTTTGTTGCTAGCAGCTAGCAGCTAGCCACCTATCTATCATAGCCCTATAGCGGCAAGAACGTCTGCGGTTTCGTGCTATGTAACCCTTCATTCATAAATGAATATGTGCTTATGGGTACATGGCTGTTTAGCAGGCAAGGATGGCTGCGATGTTGTGATATTATATAATTTAACCTTCATTCATGAAATAATGTGCTTAGAAGATACACGGCATGGTTATCAAAACATAGCACCATTCCTACACAGGGCTGTGTGACCAAGCTGCTGCTGTGTTGTTGACACGAACAACAATGAACTACACTCTGCCACCTGTATCCTTTACTGTAGTCTGGACGGCGAGGCGGAATTCATGCTCAATATTAACACCTTGAAAAAACCTTCAAACTGCGTTTGAGTAGTCTGCGCCGGTACTAGCAGTAAAGCAGTCGTAGCCTCACGTCAACACAGCTACATAGAAGGTGAGCAGTGGTGAGCAGTGACTTAAATTTAAAGCGACAGTCACTGAAATCAGACCGTTATCTAAAGAGTTGTTGTATGATGTGCTATTCCACATAATTTATGTGGTATTTTCACCTACACTTGTAAACTACATTGCATTGAGAAGTCAAAGAACTGTGTCACAAGTGAAAAGGACCATGCAATGACTCCTTTAAAGGAGAGTGAAAAGGGGGGGGGGGGTGTAAAATGGGGACTTGATTTTAGATATTAGCATAATTACCTGGAACAACACCATTAGTAGCGATGGCACTCATTGATATAGCTGTAAGCATTGTCTGCAAAGGAACACGCAACATTAACATTACTAAACAAATGATAACATAGGCCTACTATGCAACTCACATACACTACAGACTGGAAAAAGGAACTATACACTGTAGCATTTATGCAGGAACTGTTATGCTACATTAAGATAACAGGCATGTTAAAGGGTATTTGCTGCTCCCTTATGTAACCACTATCTGCATGGATGTGGGTCCTATTGACTGATACTGATACCAGCTGGCTAATGACCCAGTTTCAGTTTGGATATAACCCATAGTGTGAGAGTGCGTTCATACGTGTCCTTACACATGAGCAGCACATGAGAACAATTAGCAGCGACTGTGCAATCCCTGCTGTGCCGACGATCCACGTCAGGCGAAGGAACAAGATGACGCCAAAGATGTTCTGCAGGCACGGCAGATAGACCCCCATCAACGTCCCCATGTTGGGAGACTGTGCGTGTGAGACAGTCACAGAGACTATTAGCTAACACACAGATGTGAAGCACACACACATACAGGTATGACGACAGAGTGGTTAGAACAGTGGGCCAACAGACTTGTTGTGCCTTGACCTCTGACCTTGGGGGCCTTCCTGCGGGTTGCATCAGCACTATCTTCCTCCTCCTCGTGCTCCTTGGCTCCCTGGGTGATGCTGGTGTAGCTGACCAAGCGACTGAGCAGGGAGGACACCTTGGGACGGATGTCCAGCTCCTCCTGTCAAAGGCACACGTCACTGTGAGCCACACTGTGTCTCCAGGATGCTGTACAAACCTGACAAATAACTGACTTGGCAACCGATGCATTTATACTTTATATGTGTCGTGTGTTAACACTGCACACTGTGTGTGTGTGTATGTGTGTGTGTGCGTGTGTGTGTGTGTGTGTGTGTGTGTGTGTGTGCGTGTGTGTGTGTGTGTGTGTGTGTGCGTGCCCACATTTTTTACTTCATTGTGTTTGGTTTCATATACCTTACAAACTACCTAGGCAACAAAAAAACACAAACATGCCAAGTCTGCATGATGCTCACATTATTATACTGTTTGTCTCTCTCAAATTGCACTAATGCAATAATGGGAATGTGTAATTGTAATAAATGAGCAGTAGCATGAAATTAATTATATACACTGATACTGTGTTACCTCAAACAGGGCCAGGTTCCTGTCATAATAGTCATTCTTCTTGGCTGCGATGTCTGCACTGTTGAGGAACGGACTGTCCTCATTGTGGTTCCCATGTCCTACAGACAGAGAGACAGACAGAGAGAGAGAGAGAGAGAGAGATTAACACAGATGGTACAGAAATAATGTCCTTATAGTTCATTAATCCTGAAGTAATGCTGTTATGCCTTAGGTGCTGGTCAAACATAATTAGATAAATTTTACCCTAATTCCCAAACAATGCAGTTGGAAAGAAAGGCATTTGTAAATGTAAATTAATTTACAATTCTGTATTGAGTGACATTATACAAGAAGGAACCATGAAGGCCAATCAATAGATTCATTTGTATTCTATCCAACTCTATTAACATGAGCTGAACAATAAATGAGGTCTAAATGAAATTGTGATGATAGATAGATGGATATCACATTGACTCAGAGGCACAGAAACTCAGAAATAAAAACTAAAACTAAAACAAGAAGTCTGTATTCATTATTGGGGGAAATGCACTAAATACAGTAATGTCATTAACAATAATTATATTTAGTGCACAAATTTGATCATAAATCATTATTTTATTGAAAATATATTAGTTACAAATGGGACCTGCATGGGACCTGGGACTTGCAAGTCCCTGCCCATTTATAAAATGAATGCATGATGCAGCGAATTTACAATGAACGCATGTCCAAACAGCCAATAGCATTAACAAGGTCAGACATGCGGCTGGTATTGAACTCAAAACAGAACTTGCAAAATAGAACTTCTAGTGATGTAACAGATAATCTTTATTTATCAAAAAATGAGGATGCAATAAATACATTGTATCAGTCTATTTGATATTTTCAGAGATTACTCTAAAAACTGACTCAAGCAAACATCTCTGAAAAATCTGTGTGCCCTGCATGTAACAACTACTTCATCCAGAACAAACCACATCATGTTAAGGCAAGCAAGCACATCTGTCTGACAAACAAGAGATTGATCTAATTGAATTCTAATAAAATCTCAGATTTTCATGGTAAAATCAAACAGACAAACACAGCGCCAAAGGCAAATGGCCACAGATAGACACTAGCTTATGCAAATACACACGCACGCACACACACGCACACACACACACACACACAAGTACATATTCTGAGAGAATCAGATTTGTCTGATTATTAGCATGTAAAAGGTCAACAGCAGAATCTCAACTCCAGTCCAATGAAGCCTGAAACAAATGCTCTCTATACAGTGCAAGATGTTCTGCGGCTGCTCTCCCTGTCCCAGATCTAACTCTTAAGTTCACCTGTGTCCGCTATCCTGTTCCCATTGGTGGTGCTGTGTGCATGCATGGTCCTGCTTTATGCCGATATGTTCCTGTGTGAGCGTCAGCAACACTGTGCTCTGCTCTGGCTGTGGGACGGGTCCATCAACATCAGGCTCAGGGACCTGGCCCAATACACACACACACACACACCCACGCACACCCACACACACACACACACACACACACACAAATGTGTGTGGATGGGTGGCACATACACAGTATGTGCACAGCCAGACATTGTGCACATGTATGTGTATTTGCTTGACTGTGCACACTCACAGTGAAGCATGCGTTAGCTCATTGGGGGTCTGTTGAATGTTCATATTCATTTTCAATAATTACTTCATTGATGTATAGAACATGCTGCACAATGGATATAGTATTTTATACACATATATGTACTTGAAAACACTTTAAATGCTGTAAATGTGCCCTTTACAGTAGGAATAGTAGAAGCATTAAATTGGTATATATAAAGGTTTTATCTTTTCTTTTTTTTTTTGATTACTGAATATGTGTTAAATGCAGTGGCGGCTTTAGCTATAGGCGACATGGGCATCTTTCCAGGGGTGACAAAAGTGCACCCAAAATGTATTTATTAAAAAAAAATATATATATATACTAATTATATTGAGATTCTGCATCGTAAAATTTGCACAATCAGTTTTATACCTGTCTTTTGCAAGTCACTTCAATGCTTTAATCATGCCAGCTAGTTTGTAAGCTATAGACAAGCTACTGCCTGTAAAGGTAACATGCACTGCACACTTGTACTTCGCAGTTTTGCCTTTTCATGCTTGGTTCACAGTTCGCTGGCTGCTTGAAGGCACATGCCTTTTGTTTTCATGTACTGCCTGTATAAAAACGTTTATTATTATCATTTTAAATGTATACACCATATGTTTCTCTACATACACTAACATCTGCATGTAGCATTAATAACAGAGGAGTGTTATTCAGTAATAACTTAGCTTTGGGCTCCTCCATTGCTAGTAGGAACAATAGTGTGGTAAGAACCTTTGATGTAAAAACATTAATGAACAGACACATCTCTCTCGTGCATATGTGATGGGGAGGTTGGCAGGGGCAGGTTGACTGCAGTTCTCCTCACTGGAAGCCAAAGATAGGGGGAGCACGGGGGAATCTATCAAATAGCTCTAACTCTGTATAGTACTAATGCAATTATGAAAATGTAATCAAACAGATGCATACATTGTATGTCAATGCAAAGTCAGGGGCACATATTTTGGAGGACCCAGACACCTCCTTAGGCACACAGGCCTCTTGAAAATATATCACACCCTAAAAGGAGAACAAACGTAATGCAAATACTGCTTTATAGTGTATGTCTGCTGTGCAAGTCAAGTCAAGTGAAGTTTATTTATATAGCCCTTAATTACTTAGTAAAGAAATGAAAGCTCAGTAATAGGGAAGTAATTACTGTATCTGGTTACTAGTAATATACAGTACTATTCTTATCTATAGTTATTCTGGTACAAAATAAATGACAGTGTTATTAAATTGATGAAAGATTAACCGGCCTGTTATGAAAGCATTCCTGGGCCTGCTGTAAACGCAGAACAGCGCATGGGCTTTAAGACTTTGTGTCCCGACAAGTTACTGGTGTCTGGTTTGCCACAACATTGTTGCAAATAATATCCACATTCAAAAATAAATAAATAAAGAAAATACAATTATTTTACAGAGGTTATTACATTTTTGTGTTTGTGTTTGTGAAGTATCATATTTGGCACAATGCTTAGCTACCAACCACATACCTATACTGCTAAATCAGTGCAAGTCTATGCCTAAGCAGTTTTTTTAATCTGACAAAATGTAGTCTTGCAGTCTTATTTTATTACCAATGCCAAAAACCAAAATTGACCTCAGCATGCTCCAAAGGAGATTAGGCATGGAAAACAATATCTATTTCCATTAGCTCCTTAGCATTTAAAGCCTCTTTGCTAAACTTTTCATTTACCGGGCAGAGAAATCATGCAGCTTATCCTAACCTAGCGTGCGGTTAGCTGGCATTTGCTCTATGATTAGCATGTTGTTCTCTTTGCTGTCTTGCTTGTGGGGCTATTAAAGTAGCATAAATAGAAGTGGATGCGCTTTCAGTCTATTTCTCTTTATAAATAAACTCAACAGAAGTCTGATTTCTTTTGTTTATCATATGTTGTGTTATTGATACACAGCTATTAAAAGTATTTAATCTAATACACAGTTCAACTTGCACTCACGCCGCCAGCTACAGTCAGCTACAAGCATATGTTAGCTTGACATAGGCCTACATGTAAATGGACTGCTTTTATATAGCGCTTTTATCCAAAGCGCTTTACAGCATTTAGCCTCACATTCATCCAGTCACACACACATTAATACACTGATGGTGATTGCTGCCATGCAAGGTGCGACCAACCACCGGGAGCAGTTAGGGGGTAGGGGGTTGGGCATTTGGCTGGGAGCCAAACACCTAGACCACTAGACCACCCTGTCCCGTGTCATACATGTCATTGTCATCAGATATCTAATTGATAATGTTTTTCAAGAAATTAAGTATATTTAGTCTGTGTTGTTCTGATCATGATCATTTGCTTTTACTTTTCGAATGGTATTCAAAGGTTCTGAGCATAATGCATACATTCGTTTTGTAGACAATCTACACTACTGAAAGTTGTTATGAGTAGAAAATTCAATTTTTTTTTTTATTTTTGAGTAGGCTAAAAAGAGAGTCACATTAAATTCCTTTATATAGAAGAGCATGAAGGTCAGAGAGGGCAACCATAACTAAGGGCAATCCAATCCCTAAGTATGCCCCCTGGGCGCCTCCCTAGGGAGGTGTTCCAGGCAAGTCCAGCTGGGAGGAGGCCTCGAGGAAGACCCAGGAGTAGGTGGGTATATCTCCACAATGGCCTGGGAACGCCTCGGGATTCCCCAGTCAGAGCTTGGGAAAAAGACGTTTGGGGTCCCCTGCTGGAGCTGCTGTCCCCGCGACCCGATTATGGATAAGCGGATATGGATGGATGATTTAGATGGATGGGTGGATGGATGGAACTTTAAGAAGGCAGTTACTGAAGCGTCTGACCCACAGGAGTTTTTCATTGATTGTCTATCAAAAACAGATGGTCTATGGTAAACTTTGTGGCTAAATAAAGACAAGCAACAATGTGTAAACAGCCATCTACATGACATGCTGTCTGGAAAAGCATGGTAAACATGTATTGCACAAGCCCAGCATTTAAGTGCAAAACCTAATTGAAATATTAAAATCAAATTGAATGTTCTCCCCCACCCGTGGCTTTCAGCACAAACTAATGTACCTGTATCTGATGACTTCCAGTGAACATGATCCTTTGGACCTAATGCAGTACCTTGAAGAATAATTTCAGACACTGGCCTCTTTTTGCCAACAAAACACTGATAAAAAAATTCAAAAAAATGCTTGGTGTCTAAGTCATGTAGTGTATGCGATCATACACAGCAGCTGTACAGAGTGTATTAAAAGCCATAGAGTACCTTATCTGTCATCAATAAGTGGGTCTGGCCACAGTCAATCTTGAGGTTCCACGGTTCCCCGTCTCACGCACACAATAATCTGTATACACGTAATAATTTATTCTACTTTTCAAAAGTATCTCCTCAAATTAAGGAATTCATAGTGACTAGAAGCCAACCAGTAGTTCTAATGTGTCTTATATTGTCTGCAAAAATACCCAGCTAAAAACAGAAAGGTTTAAGACACATATATACTTGATAAATCCATCCATCCTTCTTCTCTTGCTTATCTGGAGTCGGGTGGCAGGGGCAGCAGCTCCAGCAAGGGACCCCAAACTTCCTTTTCCCGAGCCACAAGCTCTGACTGGGGGATCACGAGATGTTCCCAGGCCAGTGTGGAGATATAATCTCTCCACCTGGTCCTGGGTCTTCCCCAAGGCCTCCTCCCAGCCAGACGTGCCTAGAACACCTACCAAGGGAAGCGCCCAGGGGGCATCCTTACTAGATGCCCGTACCACCTCAACTGGCTCCTTTCAATGCTAAGGAGCAGCGGCTCTACTCCGAGTTCCTTACGGATAGCTGAGCTTCTCATCCTATCTCTAAGGGAGAAGCCAGCCACCCTTCTGAGAAAACCCATTTCGGCCGCTTGTACCCGTGATCTTGTTCTTT
>JAODUH010003623.1:0-11233 GCA_027564835.1 Typhlichthys subterraneus
ATTAGAGGTATTTTTTGAAGTCGGAATAAGTAGGACATCACTGAAGGCCTAAGTGTGAAATGCACGGCCCGCCACTGAATTATAGCTGTGTTATAATGATAATAATAATAATAATAATAAATAATAATATTGTTTATAGCTTTTTAACTTTTGTTGCGTTAGGTTATTGAACTGTACAACATAAATATCACTAGAAATAGCACCAGCAGTTCTGCATAGATGTGATTACAGTCATGGCAACTGAATTCAATTGATTGACCAAGTGGATATTCTCTAAGGTGCAAATACTGAAAGAACGTGCAGCTTGAAAAGGTTATTTAACATGCCAGAAATACATTTGTAAAATACTTTGTATGGATTTCCTATTTTCAACTGAAATAAAATATGTTTCTGACATTCAAGTACAACAAAACAAACTACTCAATTGTCCCTAGCAATGACTGTTAGCCAAAAGCTTTAAGTTATACAGTTATACTGTATTCAGTTCTTGGTCAGGGGAGGGGGAGTGGGCTTGTCCTTGCCCTGCCTGCTAAGTTTGCTCATGACCTGCGTGATGTCAACGGGACCGCTGGCGGCCATCTTGGCCCTCCGCTCCTCCTCCTGCTGCCGCAGGGCGATGGGGCTGAGGCTGGGCCTCCTCTTCTTGGCATTCTGCTCCAGCTGGGCGTCACTGGGAGGGAGGGAGGAAGGAAGGAAGGAAGGAAGGAAGGATGGAAGGAAGGAAGGAAGGATGGATGGAAGGATGGAAGGTCAGAGTACATGAGGAATGGACTGTGTTGAAATGCAAACTGCAGACAATAGCTGTAAATGTAAATGCAAACACGTGTTCCAATTTAGTCTGGAGTAGGTCATTATTGCCGGTATAATTATCCCAGTAACAGCCCTACATGTTGGTCTCTAATCACACTGGGTCAATTGATTTCTGTAAGCCTTATCACGTAAAAACAGTAACATCATTAGCAGGTTTACAATCAGATGCAGATCATTTGCGTCACCCATTGCCAAGAGGGGCATCTATCTACGTGTTGCTTTTATGTGTTGCCCAAATCAATAGACACAGTCCAATTAGAGAGAGGAAACAGATAGATTGCATAGCATCTGGGAGTCCTTATGTGGGCAAGAAACTGTGGCTGACTGACTGACGTGCTGCTTACAGTGAACTACAGAGACAAAGACACCAGTGTATCAGAGATAGAGAACAATAAATAGAGATAGTTCCCACACCCACACTTATGTGCTTCAGCTCTTAAAATATTCATTGCTTCTTAAGAAAGCCATTTTTTCAATTATAATCATTATACTGAGGTCCAGCATATGTATTCATTACCATGTTACAAGCAAATACATATAATTATATTTTTGCAAATATTTGCACATCGGGACCTACGTGAACTTGTGTTCCTCTGGACAGATGGCCTTCTTCGTTGTGTCCTTAAACACTGGAGATTTCAGATAGCGACCATAAGAGTCCTGTAATCACACAAGCATGCACGCACACATACACACACACACAGAACACGACTTATAGAACACCAGAAAATGATTGTCCCAAAATGCTGGCAGTGCTGTAAATCAGATTTATGTAAAACTCCACCTGACCCACTTTTACTGACCTTCTTCATGAGCATGTATATGTGGGTTTGGGCTGCATCCAGCACATATCGGTGCGGGTGTTTGAGTCCTTTCACGGTGACTTCCATCGTCTTTCCATCTATGTTTATCCACCGGGGGGCGCCGCGAGCCAGGAACGTTCTGGAAACGAAGACAGGAAACCAGTTAAAGACGAAAGAAAGATATGTATTTATGTTCTACTGCAAGCGTTTGGAGCGAGCCCGTTTGTGTGTAATATTTACTTGTAGATCTGCTGAGCCTTCTCTTTCATAGTAGCTGCTGTGCCCCACTTCAGATCCTCACAACTCTCCCAGAATGCCAAGTTCTCACCTAAACCGGACAGGAGAGTATATTCCAGGATATTTTTTATAATCGTGCGTCACATTTCAACACAAGCAAATTTATTAATATTGTCTAGACAAATATATTGTATAATTGGCTGCCAAAGCACTTATGCAGGCCAGCCAGTTATACTGCCTTTCAACAACTGTAAACAGGAGCAGTCATTTTGGAATATTGCTTTACAGACTCTACGGTGCACCAGGCATGACATGCAGTAGTTCTTAAATTATCATCCAAGTGCACTTGCTATATTTTGAGCAGGTTCAAACTACTGTCTAATTAAAGCTTACCGCTGAACTCTTTCTTGAGAAAGAGTCTGAAGTCATCTCTTCCCCGAGGGTCAGAGAGCAGCTCTCCAAAGCTGAAGGTCCATCTCTCCACACGCATCTTTGTTGGTATCTCCACACTGACACACACACACACATGCACAAAACACAGAAGAAGGGTGAGCCATATTTAATATGAAAAACTGAATATACCTTTTGTTAATACTGGTTAAATGATAGTTTATCCTTCTCCAATGTTTACTGACTCACTTGGCCATGTTTAAGGTCCAATAAGAGACATCATCAGTGATCCAGGGGTTGCTAGGAAGACTCTTTGCGAGGAATGGATCATGGGTCTTATAAGTGTTGCAGTGTTTCACCAACCTACACAGATAAACATTACTCACATCAGAAGGTAATTTGGTTACTTAGTCACAAGTAGAATAGAGCTACTGTCATGTAATGTTTAAACACAATTGCAGATTAAAGCAACATATCTGTGTGCAATGGAGAAGCCCAACATTAACGTTTAACTTTGACTTGTATTTTATATTGTAACAGTGAAGCACTGGCGTGGCAAATGTATTGCGTGGACGTCATTCCAATTATAATATACTAAACTATATCAAAAATGTAGTATAGTAACAATGAGCTATCTTACGCGCCAATAGACACAGAAGACTTCACTCTGGGTCTCATGATGGACTGCTGGGTAAAAATCATCTACAGGAAGCGAGAATAACAGAGCGCAGGTAAACAAACGCACACGCGGGTTGTAGCTAATGCCTCAATTATCAGTGTAATGTTGTGCAACGCCATGAGACTTACTGTTCTCTCATAGTAATCAGGTGTTTTTGCCTGGGAAAGAAAGTTGTTGCAATTACATATACTGTATGTTCTGCGCCATTACAGTATGTGTGAGTGTGTTTCCATGTGTGTGCTTCTTAACCATAGACAGCCATGGGGAAATCTGAAAGGAAATGAAAGGAAGAGAGGAAAAGAAAAGAGATAAATGTACTGTTGGGGCTTTAATTCCCTGAACAGGTGAGAGCATCATGGACCTAATCCTCTCAGTGAAAACAAACGGAGATGTGATGAGTACAGGGTCGCATGTAACATGCACGTGATATGTGAGGGTGGGGAGAAAAAAGGCCGCCAGCCAATCAGGACTCTTGTTGTGTGTAGGGCCGTGTATTGGCAAGAATCTGGCAATATGATACGTATCACGATACAGGGGCCACAATTCGATATATCGCAAATAAATGGCAATCTATATATCACTGCATATACTGAGATAAGCAATGCGATATATTGCAATTTCACATTTGTGGAAAACTGATATAGCGATGGTAATGTGTTGCATCGTTGTAAAAGATAACAAACACATCTGGTAATAAGCACCATTCCTCTCTATTGAGGTTAATGGATTTTGTACCGTTTTACAAATATATTAATTGTACACACCTGCATTCATGTGTTCATAAACCACCACAAATTACAGTCTGTGTAAACTTACCTGTTACCTCGTCTGCATTAGGATCTACTAGACGATCAAGTCCATAGTCCATACCACTGACGGTTCCTGGCTACACACAAACACACAATCATAAATCACCATAATTGTATATTCAAATCAACAAACCACTTGTATAAAAGTATTACAGCAGTAATGACATCATGGATATCATCCTCAGCTTTCTTCAATTCAAATCCAGTGACTTAATTTCTCTGGTATTAGGCCTACTGTATAGGCCACATAATCAAAAGCAGAGGGCAAGTGTGGTGCACAAATAAAGCTACAACTCTCGACACAGTGGTGAAATATTAACCAGACCTGCCCTTTACCTCTGACTGGACACTCAATAATGAGGCATCATGGGTAGAGATAATGAGGAAACCTGGGAAGTATCAAAGAGATTGCAGAAGTGGTGTGGGTAATTAACTCCACACGCCTCCTCCTGGCAATCTATTGCTATTGGCAAATGGGCGTATGTTGAAATTAATATACAAGTCTGTGGACTAGTTGATCTCCTCTTTAAAACAAGTATTACAAAACAGCATTCAAAATAGTATACAGCAGAGGTCTTCAAAGTATTTCATGCCAAGGACCCTTTGGCTGATAGAAACACGGCACAGGGACACACATTGTATAAACTATTCTGTTGCCGGGCCAGCAATAATGTGTAGTGGCCTATAGTTGTTTCCATGGCTCTGGTGCCATGTATAAAAGTAGTAAATACATTATTTACAGATTTATATATTCATGGCACAGGTTGTATTTATGTTAATGTGTTTTTCTGACATTTAGATTTTTGGAAGAAAATAAGTTTGGGATCAAATAATTTGGAGGACCCCCTGCAGTACCTCTGAGGACCCCTTAGGTCCCAGACCCCCTGTTGAAGACAAACTACCTTGATAACTTAGGCAGGATATTGGTTAATGTTTACCTTTTATTCAGTTATTTTTATATAACACATCTCTACAAAAACCTTGTTGAAATGATTTCACGTTAACTTAAGTCAAGCTTTGTAACGGCACCCACAAGCAAAATGAAGTATACTTCATATACATGCTCATACTGCAATACTTGTCGGTCTGTGTATGTTTATTGTATGTGTATGTGTTTATACAGTATGTGTATGAATGCCTGTACATTTGTGTGTATGTATGCATTGGTCTTTGTGTTTGTTTGTGTCTCTCTTACTGGTGGTCTGTGAACCACCCAATAAGCCCTCTCTTGGCAGTCAAACACCACACGGTCTGGCTTCTTCCGCTCCTTGCCTGCTCTAGAATCACACACACACACACTCACACACACCCACACACACGCGCACACACACACACACACACACACACAGTAATTGCAACCTAATTGACCTTTGCAACATTAGCGCTTGTGGATAATTCGCTTGAATGATCACCTGTACTGCTCCTTAGCCTGCATCACTATGAAGTCCCATTTATGGTTCATCCACTTGTGAAGGCGATTATACTGCTCCTGAAAATGTCACAAGAACAGAACAAAATCACCTTTGATCTCTCTCTCTCTCTCTCTCTCTCTCTCTCTCTCTCACCTGCTCATGAAGTTCCAGTATCCCCTTCTTGCGTATGTTTCTCTTAGCCAGGTAGATTGCTTGAATCAATAATCAGTGCTTTTAGTTGTACCAGAAAGCAACAGTAGATACTGAAGGCATGTCTCCAATACAAACCAGGTGATACTCACCATAGTCCGTATCTTCAACAGGCCACTGTTGTGCAGGCCAGAAATACGGTGTCTGGGAAATGACAAAAGGTAGAATATTCGCATGCTTTTTTGATTTGTTTAGGGACTGTGTATTTAGGGCAGAGTCCAAGGCTTGGATGCAAATTAGGGTTTGATTATTTATTGCAAAGCTAGGTTTACTTGGAAGCGAAACAGTGATTCATCTGGTTTGATGACTAAGCGTTTATGGTCTTGCAGGGGATATATGTATCCAAACGCCACCAGCAAAGTCCCCAAACTTTTTGCCTCTAAAGCAAGAGAAATAAAAATCATATAACAATGTCACAACACTGCTGTTGCATAAAATATCAACAGTAAACATAATTTAGGGTGTGGTACTTGCATGGCATCTTTCTAAATAAATAGAGTGTATATTATACAAGTATAATGTTATCCTTTACACTGTAATGGTACTGAATGTGTATGTGTACCAATACAATGACTGCTGTACTGTCGCTCACCTTGAGTGTCTATGTTGAATCTGTCAACTAACCATGCAACTATGTCTTCACCTGAAGAGACAGGAAGTAAACAGTCAGGGGTATATATGAGGAAATAAATACTAACTGTACTGTGGAGCTAAAGGGATCCTTTTCCATCCACCACAGATAATGCTGTTTGATAACACTAGGAGTCACTAATGCTGCAGAAACGTGATTAGCGGTGACTAGCTGCAGAAGTGTACGGTGTGATGTAAACAGAATATGCTAGCAATTTATCCTAGACGCCGCAGCATTGCTTTGATATTGCTTTTTAAAGTATTTTCCACAAGTGTCCCCCTGTACCATTTCCTCTCTGCTTTTCTAATCTTCCCTCCTCCTCTCTCCCTCCTCATCTTGTTTATACCGTCATTCTACTGCGTCATCTCCCCCAGCCAACCCCTTCACCTCCCACTTTCCCTCTCTCCTTTTCTCACTACACTCTCCGTCTCCGCCACTGAGAGCAAGTAGGGGTTGTCATGGCGATATAATCTCTCTCTCTCTATCTCTCTCTCTGAGTTTGAGACCTGTGAGCTCTGTCATCTTCCACTGAGGCTATGCGGGCACAGTCATAGCATGTGTACGCGTGTGTATATGTGTGTGTGTGCGTGTGTATGTGTGTCCACTCTTACCCATAATAGCGTGGGGTATTGTTGTTATAACCAGTCTTTGAGGCTGTGACTTAACCCCAGTTTTGGGATCCTGCATTTCCAACAGCACTGCCTCAGCCTGCAAGCAACACAATGCGGTGAAACAAGGTTACCACAAAGACAGTTTGTGTTGTGTGTGTGTGTGTGTGAGAGTACGTGTCAGAAGGGGTGGAAAGGGGGATACAGGTCACCATGACAACAGTGTTGCTCGGACAACAGGTTGTGGTGTATAGGTTTGGATGAATGGCAGGTCATTGTATGGACTGGCAAACCACCAGGTCTGTAGCTAGGCTTTGTAAGAAGACTGGATACATGACCTGACTATCATTTAAGTAATAGTTTAATACAATAGTTAAGCATGTTCCGAACTTAACCACTATTGCTTACCAGTCAGTGTACATGCTGAACAAATGCGAGGTCTTGAAAACAATCCCAGCTATTATAAAGTGAACTGCTATATTTTCTGTCTGTGGCTATTGATATTTATATTCTAAAATTTTGGAACATTTATCAATTTACGTGTGTGTGTGCACGTGTGTGTGTCTGTGTGCGTGTGTGTGTGCGTGTGCGTGTGTGTGTGTGTGTGTGTGTGTGCGCGCGCGTGTGTGAGCGTGTGACTCTTGGGCTTGTTTGAAGTGGTGGCTTCCTGCTTTGAAGTCATGGTGAAGAGGCACTCAGGCCCAGGCTGAGCTGGACTGGATTGGCCTTTTATGTCCTGCCACACCAATACACAAGTTTATCCTGCTCCATGCTATTACACGCTGTGTAAGAATTCCCCCACGCTCTTAAATTTCAAGCACTGATAAGTGCGGTGATTAACTCAGTTCCACCCACTATCATGAGAATATTTAAATATATTTTGAGTAATCAACCTTAAAGTGCAATATATGAGTGTGTCGAGCTGCAATTTTAGAAAAAAATCGTAAAACTATATGTCTAACACACACACTAATAAAATACACTGCCTTGAATAGGTGAGTTGAGACTGCTTGTATAACGGACGCATCAGATTATTGCGTTACAATACATTGTGCACGGATTATCTTGAAGCAAGTGGCTGGTTAATGATGCTGATCCAGACTAATGCTTATTAAATGCAATGACCTTACCACTGACAGTAGCAAAATAAATACGATTTACTGGCTACTAAATAAATTGTTATTTATTTTCTGACAGCTAAACTAGAAAATGTAAGACAGGCCACTAAAATATATGTCACAATATGATTTGTATTGTTACATTTAGGCTTGATAAACAATTGTTACATTTAGAATATAATCTATTCTAAAGACTAATTCTCTAAATCATAAGTGAAGAATATTGCCGTCTAAACTGATCATAAAATAATCCACCTGGTAGAACGAGATGGTTTTCAGGTAGAACTATAGCTGTTTTAGCCAATATGAACCCATTCAGTAGAAAGCAATTGTTTTCTGCGTGATCGGACAAAAAACTAACAACCTTATATTGTCTTTATAAATAAGACCAGGTTGTGTAAAACACATAAGAAAATATAGCCAAAGCCGTGACCATACTGATTTTACAATACAACACAAGGAAGGAATGCCTACCTTCTTGAGACATGCCATCCGCGGCCGGTATCTCTGTCCATGATCCCTGATGGTGTTTCGGATTGTCATGATTACAATATAGCCTTTCACTCTCACACAAAACGGATTTGTGTAGGTACTATATCGTGTGGGGGTGATGGGGGTGGAAGGAACAAGCAGGCTGTTCTCATAACCGATACAAAATAACGCGCAGCAATGAAAGCACGGTTCCACCAATCAGAGACCTGCACAATCTAGAAGACAAGTTCTGCGCATATGCTAAATTGTTCCGCTAGGTGGCGAGATGGCATCATAGCTGATCTAATTACAGTAGTTCCATGCTAACATATTTGTTAGTGCTAAATCCATGTTTAATATGTTTTTATCTTTATTATTGGAGTTTAATAAAAGACCTGTGTAGCCTGTAATTGTGACTATAAGAGCATAATAAATGTAGTCATTTTACGTTTTTTATTAACATACCATTTTATTTAATTCGGGTCTACCATACTTATGTCAATTTAAAATATAACAAAAATTTATTTTATACATGAATATATACATATTTATGTTTCCGTGATGTGAAATTATAGATGGTTCGGGTTCAACTAACATCTCCACTTCCTGGGTTTAGGGAAGGGGCTTGGCTCTGTGTGCTCGCCTCTGGGCTGCGGCGTTTCCGCGCTACACGAACGCGCACCAATTCGTATCGATGAAGTTTGTGCGAACATGGCGGATTTCCTGCCGTCCAGATCCGTGTTAAAAGTTTGTTTGCCCATCTGTCTTCTCAACAACAGCGAAGTGGAACAGTTAAGAAAATCCAAAGAGATCGACAAATGTATATCCCGCGAGAAAACGTTCGTAAAAAGGCTAGTAAAGATCTTGTTGCTGGGCGCTGGCGAGAGCGGCAAGTCTACTTTCCTCAAACAAATGCGGATCATCCACGGCCAGGACTTCGACCAGCAAGACCGAGAGGAGTTCCGATCAATTATTTACAGCAATGTTCTCAAAGGTAACGCGAAAAGATTAATAAAGTTTTGGTACGCCTTGTTCTGAACCTCAGATCTATGCTCGCACTGGCAGATATGCGACGACAGGCCTTAGATGGCTCCTTTTTATAATGGAAGGGAAAGTTTCCCACATCTGTTTAACGGTGCTTGTAGGCTACAGGGTTGGGTATGCATAATTAATATAAACGGTCATCATCTGCCCTCGCCACACCCATGTCGACCCCAGACTTTGAAATAATACAAATTAAGACTATATATAAATAAAAATTGTGCTGCCTGACTATTTTCAGGTACACAGTTTATATATATATATATATATATATATATATAAAAATATGCGCTATAGCCACACATAATGAGTTTGTTCTCAAGCAATGTTTGGGTTGTTGGAGATAACACAGCTCAGAAGCTCTGGGTCCACTCTAGTGACCCATATAGTCACCCATTTAAGATTATTCTGAATTATATCATCCTATTCCCCAAGGCCTGATGATGATGATGATGATGATAGTAATTTGTAAATCTGACAATGTTCCCCTTTTAACTTTTCTTCAGGCGTACGTGTGTTAGTGGATGCTCGAGAGAAGCTGCACATTCCTTGGGGTTGCAATGATAACTGCGAGTATGGGGACATTTTGATGGCATTTGACACGAGGTCAGCCATGATGGCCAGGGGCCAGGTAGAGACTTCTGTGTTCATGCACTACCTGCCCTACATCAAGGCTCTGTGGGCGGATTCGGGGATACAGCATGCCTATGATCGTCGCAGGGAGTTTCAACTAGTAAGTGGCACTACACACATGCACTATATATAACAGGAATACTTGCAATATTACAGGTTTATAAGAAGCTAGCAACCTTTTTGTACTTTATTTAATAAAGTGTATAGTAACACAAAAGGTCACTGCACCGCACAGTGCGGTCAATAGGCCTAAACTGCATAGGGTTTATTGTAGGGGTGGGTTAAAAAAATCGATTCTCCAGTTAAAATCAATGTTAATTTAAATGATCCGATATCGATTAACAAAATCCCAAAATCGATCTTTTAAGACAAGATGCAAGGTTTGCAAACTTTCCCCTGTAGGACTGTAGGACAGGTGCAACGTCTGTCTGCTTCTCCCTGAGATGAACATGAGCGCGCTGGATTATGTCAGTTTTCAAATTTAAGACACATGGACACTGAAATGGTGAGGAAGGTTTAATGCATTATGCATTTTTAGAGTCTGTTGACTGCATACACTTTTCTAAAGCTAAGTAGTGCTGGTGATCTGCGCAAGGTAAATATGCCAACTGCTGCATAGGTTACAGTTTTACTTTGAGGATGAAAACAACAGTTCTGACCAGATTATGAGTGCACGTATTTATGCGTTCTAATTCCACCAAAACACTGTAAAGAAATGCAGTTTCTTGTATTAAAATAAACTCGTATCATAGACCCATTTACTGTTTACAAAATTAATGCACTATACAGCCTACGTGAGGCTGAGGCAACATATATATGGTGCACTAGTAAATAACTTGCCAAATAACAGCTCCATCGTCCCAATGCCTAAAAGCTGCTGGTTGGCATAGCGTGCAAAAAAAATCTGACATGGTGAAAGATCAAATGTTTTTAGCTAAGATGGGTCACGTAATTAGCACATTGCTCGAGCCGGATGTGTTTCCCTCCAGTTGGACTACATTTTTGGCTCCATACTTTGTTAGTATTGCATCCTGTCGCACAGCAGCTTTTAATTTATCATGTGTGTTCAGATGTTTGTAGACGAAAGACACGAGCGGTGTCGTGCCAAATTGTGTAGGTCTGCCAAAATTCAAATGCAGATTTTATTTTGATGGCCCTGTATTCCTGCTGAAAAAAATGTAATTTGGAATACAAGGACATTATTAATTATAATAGGCCACATAGCAGGAAAGATACTGTAAAATCATAGAGTACAAAAGGCTATGTTTTTCCAGTTGGATGTGTGTGTGTACACTTACATACTGTGTATATGTATATGTGTGTATATATATATATATATATATATATATATATATATATGTGTATGTATGTGTGTGTGTGT
>JAODUH010003624.1:0-11232 GCA_027564835.1 Typhlichthys subterraneus
ATTGTTGTCACATGAAAAGATATGCTCACATATTTGCAAATATGTGAGGGATGTACTCACTTTTGTGAGATACTGTATATGTTTATATGTATATTTATAACTTCATTTTTTTGATAACTAGTAGTCAATAAATGCACCAATTTACATTTCAAATAGAATTTATAGCGTACTTTTAGTATTTAGGCTAACTTCCGTGAAGTAAGTAAGTTTGAGGCTCCGCTGCTGTCAAAAATGGTCCATTGGAGTGAAAGGAGATGGCGCAACTCTCTCTTTACATGGCTCTGGTGAACACTATTATTGTGCTCTCTTCCTGTGTTAGCGAAGCCCATAACTTTTAGCATACTCTATTGCTACATACACCACATTTACATTACCTGTGTGTCTGATAAATGTGTGTTTTACGTGGTTTAATAGAATAGTGTTGTGTTTGACAATGTAGAATAGTGTGTAAAGTTATGATATTGTACCCTCTGTTGAAGTACATTTACTGCAATCCTAAACAACGTTGTAGGTCTATGTAACGGCACAAAGGTAGAAACAACAGAGGAATAACATACAACAAAGCAGAAATGCGTTAAAAAGCGCGTGTTAAAACTGCAGACTTCAAACATCAGTGTCTTCAGACAGTGAAATGTTATCCTGTCATGTAACTGCACTCCCGTCAACTCTTGAATTTGACTTTGGCAGCAGTCTTTTCATTTGACTGACAGATGAGCGAGCGATAGGGCTCCATCAAAAAGTGCAGCATGCCAGTTTGATTTGACAGCCCTCTTCAAACCTAATATACTCTTTGTTCCTGGCACTACATCAATTTGACAAGTAGAAACTGGTAAAAGAAAGAGTCTTTCTACACTGAAACACATATTTAACTCGATAAAAAAAAAGGCCCATATACCGTATAGGTTGGAGTCCCCTTTACACTGTTATCATGTGTCTAATATTTATTTTGTTGCATAACATTAGTGTCGTCAAACAACTGTCTGACATTCCTCTGACACTTAGCATCTGTTACTATATCTGTATGTACAGCATGACGTCAACGTGTTTGTGCCAACCATTGTATTTAAAACAAATGAGCTACAGTATTTGTAAACCCAACCATTTAATAGCCATTAAACAACGTTTTTGTCAATTATTCATTAATCTGATATGTATTTCGATATTAGCTAGGAGCATTTACCCATTCTAGTCTGTGGGGGACAGGATGGTCTAGTGGTCTGGGTGTTGGGCTCCTGAGATCGAACCCCGGTGTTTACCTACCTAAGCATCCTTGGGCAAGATGCCTGACCCCTTACTGGTTGATTGCACCTTGCATGGCAGCAATCACCAACGGTCTATGAATGTGTGTGTGTGTGAATGGGAACGTAAAGCACTTTGGATAAAAGCGCTATATAAATGCAGTCCTTTTACCCATTTAGCTAATAAAATGCAGAGTTCTAAATTATTCATAACAAATATTTGCATAATTCGTAATTAAATCACAACAACACGATGCTATGGAATTCATGATTAGTGAAATACACAAACTGCCATCACAATATGCAAATTAGTATTATTTGGTTATCATGCATGGATATAGTTATTAGGGTTAATGCAATGCAACAACAAGGTATCTCTGCATTTAAGTGGGAATGTCCCACAGTGACGGCTACTATATGCACTTGCCTTTAAGAATGTAATGGGGAATCTGTTTTATTGGTGTTGTCGTATGCTCTGGCTAATCCTTATAAACACAATAAAGATTATAGCCGGTGTATTCTCATTCTCCAGCGCCCATGTTGAGCTGCGGGGCCTTTCTAACGGTGAACTCCACACAATATGCCCTGAGTAGGAACACGCATGTTTTCAGAAGAACAGCCGAATCTGAAAACATTTGTAATACACACAATCATTTTTTTGTCTGTACTCATTTTGTGTCATGAGTCACATTGTAGCCTTCTCACGTTTTAACATGAATATTATGTAAAGTCTGGTTTGGTCTTGGTACAACACAAACCTGCTGTTTAGAAAATGCAGTGAGGGGGGCGGCTTGTCTCATGATCTTGACTCGCCAAGCACCTTCCTTTTTTTTTTTGTTCAATCCTATTACGAGCTCCCTGTATCCTTAGTTTATGCAGTTAATTCCAACCCAAGCACCCACTTACGCTCTCCACCACTCGACAAACAAAGGGGTCCTTTTCCCTAATGGTCCCTCGGGGTCCTCCACTATCTATTGATCTGCTGTCACCCAATTTCTCTGTGACTTATGCCTGCCTTAATTCCCATTACTGTGCACATTGAGGCCTTATCAGGGAGAACAATAGGCCTGTTGTCAATGAGGGGAAAAAAAATATTGGCAGCCCAGTCCTACGTTATAGTGTGAGCACAAACTCGTGACTTAAGATCCCAAAGACCTTCAGGTAACCTAGGTTCCTGTAGGCCCGTTCGAAGGCAGTTTTGCAGATTAATCAGAAAATTGGATCTCGTTCATTTCATGAGGAGGGGCACCAAAAATGGAGAGCCACCTCCTTTTAGCCATAAAACCGCTGCTTGATGTGTTTGTTGACAGCCCACACCAGCTCTTTTCACACAGTGGCTGCTATCTCTTCCTTTCAATAGCATGTTTTATTTTTTCTGCTCCTCTAGACAAAGAGTAATAAACCTATAAATCGTGTATCCTGCAGAAGGTATGGACATTCTGTCTCTGAGATGCTGTTAAAACTGCCATAAACCACCCACAAAGTCAAAGATAAGGATTTACAGTTATTTAACATCCGTCTCGTCCCCTAAATCAAAGTGATAAGAGAATTAAGTGATGACTATAGGTTCTTTGTCCTCTAACTATTGATTTTTGTAACACAGAGAGCCAGTGCAATTTTTTTTTTTTTTTTTTTTTTTTTACTATTTGGTTCCACCTAAGAGTAGATAACCGTTTTTGGATTTAGCCACACATTTCAGTACTAATTTATACAATAAATGAGCCAGCCGTGTTGTTGTTTTTTAAATGTATTTTTCTTTTATTTTGTATTGTGTGCTTGTGTGTTTTCAAATGGGCTTCTACACAGCTGCCTATATTACAATCTTCCACAGCAGCAATGCCATAATCTGCCAAGTTAAAGGTGTAGTATGCGATTTACTTTTGTTATATTTCTTTTTACATGCCGATAGCAATGAATAAAATAAATGCTCTGACAATGTGATTAGAAAGATCAGTCCTCTGGAAAAGTCACAGGGATGTAAAAACCCCATTTAATCTTTAAGTTCGGCCCGAACTTAAAGACTGGTAGCTTTAGCTGTCTGTCTGCATACACACACACACACACGCACACACACACACACACACACACACACACACACACACACACATATATACATGGAAATGGATTGGTGACCCAAATCTGGATAAGCGGATGAAGATGGATGGATGGATGGTGCTGCTTCTAAATCTGCTAAAAAATCCAGCATAAACCAGCATGAATTCCATGCTGGTTAGTGCTGATTTAGTGCTGGTCCAGGCTGGTTCATACTGGTTAGTGCTGGTCCAGGCTTGTTCATACTGGTTAGTGCTGGTGTAGTGCTGGTCCAGGCTGGTTCATACTGGGTAGTGCTGGTGTAGTGCTGGTCCAGGCTGGTTCATACTGGTTGGTGCTGGTCCAGGCTTGTTCATACTGGTTAGTGCTGGTGTAGTGCTGGTCCAGGCTGGTTCATACTGGGTAGTGCTGGTCTAGCTGGTATACCAGATACCAGCATGGGATGCTAGTGTACCAGCAAACCAGCATTCCATGCTGGTTCCAGCATGCAAAACATACCTTATGCTGGTGACCAACAATGATGCAATGATTTCTTTTTTTAGCAGGGAAGGCTGTGTTAGCAAGTCTCATCTTGGCTTGGTTCTAGTTTTAAAAATTATTATCCCTCAGACAAAATCTTTCTATAGAAGTCACACTGGCATTATATCAAATAATCTGCTTGTTAAAGAAGAAATTGTTTTGTCAACCCAAGAGAATCTCTCCGTCTCAGCATATAATGTCCCAGTTCGATGATGTGTTTAGCTTAGTGGAAGTTAGTCACTCATTTCAGCATGAAAACACTTATTAATACCTTTGAGACAGCAAAGCTGTAGCCACTCACATTTAATGATTTTATTGCCATTTTTGGCTTAAGTTCACGACCCTGGAGCTATGATAAATGTCAAGCGCGTCAGTATCGAGTTAACTAGACACAGCACTGCCAGGCTATCATTTTCTTATTGACGGGGAAAGCTTTAGCGTTGGGCTCTGTAATGTGACTCTAAAATGCTACATTACAGCGTATGTCTTGATAAGTGTGTAGGGCCACTTATTCATTATGAACTCTATTGTTTATTTTGCCCAGAGCAACTGTCAGTTTCTGTCACACATCACCCAACAAATGTCAGGGTCATTTCACTGTTATACGTCAATAAATTAATCAGACATGAAAATGTCAAGCTAACAGTAGACACTAATTAGCTATTTTAGGTATAATGCTTGTTTTGACAAACACAAATTATGAGAAACACAAATTATTAACCTATATAATGTTATTTCAATACAAGTTAGTCATTGTAAAGTTAAATTAGTATTTATTTAATTAATTATTATGGGACATTTTATCCCACTATAAATATTTTTGTGTTGATTTGTAAATAAATATAATTTACTATAGTGCACAAATAGCACAATATTGCTAAAAACAACACGAGCCAAAGCTTTGGCTCAACTGTCAAACGAACTGTGATGGATTAAATAGTGTCTATCAGTCAAACTCAACAGCTAGACTGGCCACAGCCAACTTCTTTAGTTGACATGTATTATTTTTCTTACATTTTTGAAAAGTGTGGATTTTTATTTGAGTAATTTACAGATCTGTATAAGTATGGGTTGAAAAAAAGACAAGAGTATAATGGAAGTATTTGGATTTCTGAACTATGCCACTACAGCCAAAATGTTTACCATGAGCTCTTATTAATGTCCAGGAGTTAATACATGCATTAAAATCGTTCCCATAAATCGGTGCCACATGCACATTTGAGTGCATTGAATACTTTTCCAAAGAAAAGAGGACAGAAAATAAATCGTGATGCCGAAAAAGGGATAATACAAGTAAAAAGTTGATGTTTGATATAATCATAATGTATTTTTATTTGAAAAATAAATATACATTAGGCCGTGTTCAGATATAACTTCTCTTTTTGATTAAAAGCGCTGGCCTGGGCATTTTTCATGTGGGGGAAATAGCAGCTCAAATGGTTGTTAGGGTGTTATGGGAAACTGCAGGTCTCACTGCGCCGCTTGTGATTGGTCAACTGTCAAAAAAACGGATGACGTAGGGCTTTTTCCTTCTGAGAAGTTACCTTTTTTCAACTGAAAAAGAAGCCTAGAGCTGCTTAAAAAGCGCCTGCATCAGCGTTTAAAAACTGCGCCCATTGCGCTTTTAACCCTCGCGCTGTCCTAAGGCATTTCAGCAGACTAGCAGCAGAGGGAGCAAACCGCGGAATGTCATATGTCCGTGTTGTGGTTGCTGCCCTCTACTGGCAAGTGCACCGGGTCATTTTGACACATAGTACAGCGCGAGGGTTAAAAACATGGCCGCTCAATACTGTTATAATGTAGAAAAGAGGCCGACAGCTTCCAAAAAGAAGTTACGTCTGAAGGCGGCCTTAGGCTATATTTTCAATTGTCACCTGTTCCTGAATTTTGGTCCCCCAGAGCCCCCACTTAATCTCCCCCCCCCATTACCAAATATAAAGATGCCCATCTGTGTAATCTGAGCTCTACTGTTCCGCGGACTGGTTCCATGGTAGCGTGAGATAGCCTGAGCTGTGCACAGAGCTTTTGCTGGTGTGCTTGGTATGACTTCATGTGGCAGAAAATCATACAGAACCGCTTTAATAAAGGCCATGAAAAAAAAAGTCCCAAGAAATCGAGGCATGACGCAAAATGTGGATAAAAAAACTATTTGACTAAATTTAACTGTGGATTTAGGGAACTGTTAACACCCCTACTTGTAACTTTACAAAACATGGAGATTCACAACCAAATTAGTTTACTGTAAAATGAAATGTGACAGTATCTTTAAGTTGTGTATATAATATACATCGTTTAGTGTTAATTGATTTGCAAAAGTCTGGAAAAATCGAACCTGGAAAATAATGGGATTTGTAAATGTAAAATGTGTAGGAACCCCACAGTAAGTTATCTTCCTCATTAGTGTTGCGTGAGAACAAAGGACTGTGAATCAAGGAGTCCCAAAACCAAAATAAATAAAACCTAGCACGGATTCAGCAGGTGCAGAACTTCAAATGTGAAACTGCCAAACAGATGAGATTGGGGAATTCTCCGGGGCACCTTCTAAACTTTTCCTTTGGTCATTAATCAGGAATATAGTCATTCAGATCCACGCAGGAGTTGGACAAACTGCTCCCTTAATACTTTCTCTGGGAGGCATAAAAGTGTATTTATGGTCACCACGGCCAGGTTAAAACGAGAACTGGCAAACATGAAAATCAAGCCCTCTCAGGGGAGCCATCCAGCCCTACTCTAAATCACAAATGCAGGAAGCACCGGTGTAGTGGTGCAGTCTGGGTAGAGTGACAAAGCACTGCCTAGTGGATGGTTTTCAAAACGGGGGTTGGATGGGTTGCAACGTATAAAGGTTTTAAGTACATTTTTTTTCTTGTTGTTTTATTTATTTTTAAATAATTGTATTTCTTAAAGGTTTTGATCATGCTGGTTTATATCTGGTTTCTAGATACCAGCGTTATCAAAACATCGTTTTTTGTTTGAAACTTTCTAATACGTTTACAGAAATCTTGTGTTCACAGGATCACATTTTCTCCTCTTCTACAATTACGTATTGTACACATTTGTGGTGTTTAAAAGCATAAAATGATGTAACTGTTTAGGATTGTTTACGTTTTTATATTATAATACAAGTAAATGATTCATGATTTGCGATCTGTAAATCACTTCTATTTGAGGTAATGGTTAAATAAGTTTGAGAACCTCTGGCCTAGGGCATTGCATTTATAACTCTAAAATCCAACCCAGTAGATTGCGGAGGCAGTATGGGTTTTGGCTCAACGAGCCTAATCTGTCTTATTTTTAATGTCAATATCATGTTCAAGGGTTTATTGTAATATGCTTGATTTAAGGCTGCAGAAGATCTTGGTTCAGCTCCTAGTTGATATGGGATTGATTTCCTTTATGAATATATGAATCACTGTGGTTGTTACGAAACTGGTAGTCATTACAAAACTGGGCTCTTTCATTAAAATGAGCTATATATCTCTTACTTCAACAAGGCCTTTCGGGAGCCGTCTACCTTGAATATATATCCTTGGGAAAAGTACTCTGAACATGCCTGGTAAAGTATTACTTAATTTATCCAACTAATGGAGAACATTGATCCTGTGCAGTGAAAATGGGCAACAACACATTCTGGGAGCCAACACTGTTAAGCTTTTAATAATTCAGATGTAGTTGGAGGAATAATAAATACACAGCTAGAAGTAAAGTGGATCTGGTTGACGAATGATGTGGGGGTGTGAGTGGAAGCAAAATCCTTACACTTATCTGATTGAGTAACATCTATCGTGGAAGAAATGCATCAATATGATGGTAATGCACGCACACCTCTCACACAAATGTCAGTATAGACTCATAGTCAACATGAGGGTATTTTTCACAACACGTTTAATTGGCTTGCTGATAACGGATAGCTCCACTGAAGGTCGCGCTTACTGGAATATTTCTCTCTCACGCATGCATAGGCGCTATTGACTTTTTCAGATAAAAGACATTAATGTAGATAATGGGCATTTTGAATCCTCATTAGTCATCTGTAATCTAGGGACACAGGAGATATATTAAGACTGGTGTTCATGGTCAGTCATTATAAAGGGGAAATAAAAGGCAAAGTAAATTGAGTTTTGAAGCAACATCTTTGATTAATCTTGTTGGCTAGTACTGGTGTCTGCTTGCTTAACAGTTTTATATAGTCATTTATGCATTCTCTGTGATACTTATTTCTTACTAAATAATGCTTCTCTTAAAGGTGCTGAGCTTACATACCAATGTAAACATTGTCTGGTATGATCTAGGCGAACTCTAGGTGAGCATAGCTTTTCTTATGACTGGTAAAACTGCGATCATTTGCACAATCCTTGATGCAGCGTTTAACGAATGGGTTTAAAAAAGTGTTTTCACTCTCATCCTATTGCCATCATGGCTTTACTAAGACACATTCATAAATCAGAGAGACCACATTAATGAACTAAGGACTGAATCTATTTGGGGACCCTGAAATACCAACACAGTGGTCTTCTATGATGATGTCATGCGATGTGAAACTATGAACCAGTAAGCTGGGCGCTGCCTATGTCAGTCAGCCTCCACAGCAAAATGCCGTTGGTGACACGCCCACTTAAGAGACCCAGAAGCGTTCCATTTTTGCTTCCACTGAAATACATTACAACTCTTATCTTTCTATCGTTATTAAAATCTTTGGTGCTACTACTGTATATACAAAGGAGCTAGCTACCTGCTAGGCTACGATGCATAGGCTACGGCAACCGGAGCACCCGGAGGAAACCCACGCGGACAAGGGGAGAACATGCAAACTCCACACATAAAGGCCGGGACGCCCGGGGATCGAACCCGGGACCTTCTTGCTGTAAGGCCACAGTGCTATCCACTGTGCTTGGCAGTTATGAAACAGATGATTGGCTCTTTTGGGTAGGGGCGGGCTGTGTGCCCCCAACTGTCATAGTAGTCGTGTCATAATTCTCCCATTGAACTTCATTCAGAAGTGGCATGTCTCTGGTACAAGTCACGGCTACGTGACGACGCGGTTCAGCTTGGAGGTTCTGCTGTCACGATAAATCAGGGGCACGGGTACAGCTAGCCGCGGCCTAGTTCCAGTTTCATGTGCCCTGCACTGCTTGTGGGTGTGAGCGATGGCAAAGTATTTTGGCGAGCCCCACCGTCGTTGATGGTTGAGTGAATAATGAGCTATAGGAGAGAATATACAGAAAGTCGTTGATGGTTTGCATTGCCTGTGTGTGTGTCTACCGTTAGGCTGTATAGCCTTTTCCCTACAGTCTTATCTAGAAATGAATCTTGAGTTTACAGAAGGTGAAGTCGTTTTTGAGAGATTTAAAAGAAAACTTAGCATAGAAATCTGTCTGTCTGTCTGTCTACTTAGAACTAAGGTGTTGCAGACACCAGGTGACATTTAAAGTGTTCAGCAAAGACATTTGGGTCTATAACCAGTCCACATTAAGCCTTCATAGCAGATTGAGATGTCACATCTCACCCAGTGTTCTGGGACTCCCTCTGTTCATAACGGTGAACTATAAAGATGAGTAATTTTCATAAATTACATTGCGTAGTGCTTTCATTCCACGCGCTGTTTTATCTTTGTTTTGGAACGGCTGCTGTCACTTTGTGTTCGGAACTCGCTCTTCGCCCCGGCGGTGCATTGTCTTTTGAAGGACCGTAAAAGAGCATCTCCCTTTGTTGTGCTGTGAGACAACTGAAGTTCATGCAAGATAGGAGGGAGACGGCGCACACGGGATCCAGCACTGATGTCTTGTGTTGACACCGGGACCCTTACGCCGGCCTCTGATGTCTGGGAGTGATTTCAAAGGAAAACATTAATAGAACATCCTCCGTGCTTCCGTTATCAGTGGAAAGGTGGCAAGGTTGGAACCAAGTTAATATGGTCTGTTCATTGGTCGCCCACTGATGGAAAATAGATTTCTTGGCATAGTAGCTACTTTCTTACTGTTTGTTTTGCAGCTTAGAGCTAGACAACAGGGGCTTCAAGGCTTTTTTTGTTGTTGTTGTTGTTGTTGTAGTAGTGAGTATGTTTTGAATTAGACCCACGTAGATTGTGATTTGCTGAAGGAGGAGAAATACTCTGTTTCTCCTCACGCTGTTGCCTTCTGATCTGGTCTAGTATATTCTGGACGTCTAAAACCAGCATGTCACATGTTCATCGGCCTTCTGCTTCCTGCTGACCTGCAACATCTGTTGAAATACTTACTAGTTCATATATTAGCTGTGGTGACAGGGCAGGTGTTCTGGAGTCAGGAAAGGCATTCTGGTTGTTGAAATTGAATTAGGAAGTCAGCTTCTCTCATTAAACGTCACACAAATAATCTTGATGTGACTGAAGGCCTTCTTGCCTAATTTGTTTGGTAATAGTTAATTTAGAAGTACTGATTGTAAATTGAGCACAGTTTGGAAGTGAATAAGATGCAGGCAAATTGCTGCAACTCAAATAATGTCCGGAATTAAAGACTTGAATTTGATGTAATGATTTAACTTTCAGACATTTTTGTCCCTGAAAATACCTACAGTATAAATGATGTTTGGCAAGCTTGTGTAGCTCATATGATACAAAAATGCAATTCAAAGTGCTTTTTGTCATATCATTATTTGCGAATGCTGGGCTTGCACATTATTATTGACTTATTTGATGTTAGACTATAAGCACTAACGCAATGCTGATGTTATCTCTTGAATTTGCTTAAATATGATCAGCAAAACAGACCATTTATTTCTCTGGAAGAGTTATGAATTATTAAAAAACAAAAATCTATCAAAATGCAGGGATTTCAGTAATGAGTAGTAGTAAGTTGCTATTCTCACTCATTGCCAAGACATGTTGCGATCCAAGAAAACATCTCAACCTCACACTAGAGTTTAGAAGGAAAAAAGCCAATTGCAATGTAAGATGAATAGTTATGAGACCAGAGAAAGAAAATAGTAGATTAAGGTACACTCCACATTTGAAAGATAATTTAACAATATGGGGAGGTTTAGAGAAGGGTGTGAGGTTAAAACATGTTTTTAATGTTCCAAGGGCAATTCTGGACATAAGTTTTAAGTAAAAAAAAAAGTGTACCATTTATATATTTTTACAAATTCTTTTATTTTTCCAAATTGTTTTTTCAGATCAATAAAATTGAATGTAAAAATACATGGCTATCTTAATTTTGTTTTAGAAGCTTCAATCGAGTTTAGTCAAATGTCTTACATCTGGGACTGAACAAACGGCACAAACCAAACTGCTAAAACACTTTTTACTCTCCTGCGTGGGTGGATCAGAGCCTACAACTATATTTCAGCTCTCATGTGAGTTGAAAATGAGTAATGTGCTGCTTATCCTAGCCTCGATATACAGCTATATTGTGTGCGTGTGCGTATGTATGTATGTATGTATGTA
>JAODUH010003625.1:0-11231 GCA_027564835.1 Typhlichthys subterraneus
CCCCCCCCCCCCCCCACCACGGGCATTGTTACCAGAAAACAATAGATCAAAACATTGCAGAGATGACTCCGTCAAGTATGGGAGGGAATTACGCTCTTGGAGACTTTGCGGTTAGCGAGCCAATGCATAGTGTCATACGAACGCGTGTTATCAAAAGCATATGTGGGCGCGTTAATAAAATTGAATTGATAATAAGATCTGGATGCTGGGAGGCCTCTCTCTCCTCAGGTCTCTTTCCTACTGGCCATCAACGCTTCCACATATGTGCAACACATTACGAAACTTCAACTATATTAGAGAGAAACAGCAGTGCTTCCAAGCAGGGGGCCTTAAAACATAGCTTTCTTTTCTCGAAAATACTCTGAAATAATCAGAAGGGGAGGTGTCAAGTTAAGGGGAGGTGTCAAGTTAAGAGGAATCACGACGGCTCATTCTGTTGACATAACAACCAGCTGGGAGGGTGAATGGAGCGCCAGGTGGTGATGTAGTCTTCAGACGCCTGGATAACGAAGTCTGTCAAGACAGGATATGAGGATTGGTTACTTCGCGGATTCTTCTCAAGTCACGGATAAAAAATAAAGGATGTGCTGTACTCTCTCTACGCTAGCTTCCAACTGAATTGGAAAAAGTACTGAAAAAACTGTCTGCAACTGAAAACAGTCTGCTAATGTGTTGTGAAGAACACACACACACACACACACACACTAGAGGTCTTTATGGGTCCCCTGAGACCTGAAATTCCAAGACCCGACCCAAGACCCGACCAGGTCGCGTCCTGCTTTTGAATGTTTGACCCGGATCTGGGTCGGGTCGGACATAAATGCTATGATTCTTGGGTAAATGCGATTTACCAACTGGACCCGATAATTAATTAATACTTATGTTTACAGTATTATATGTAGCTTAATATACATATGAAGAAGCAATTACAAAATTACCCGAAAAAAAAATTACTTTCTTTGTCATGGTTTGACGAAACAGCAGGTTCATTCAGTGAGCGAACTATTGAGTGAACTATTGCCAGCGCCTCTGAACATATAGGCAACTTGCTTATACTTTTACTTGCTTGTGGATCTGACCATGGTCTGTGCAGGGTCCGTGATAGGAATTACAAATTCAAACATTGAATAGGTCCAGCCTTGGCTTCCGTTGGTAAATCTAAATTATTAACTAAAAACTGACCAAAATTATGTAAATGTTTGTCTGTCCTGCATCGTTTACTATACACACATATTTCTCCTTAATTTCATCTCCACAGTGCTCTATTTAGAAATCACAAATCAGGAGTTGAACTGCAGCATCATGGTCAAACAGGGAGCGGGTCGGATGGGACGAGGGGGTGGTGGTGGGGTGCATTCCAAACCAAAACAACCGCTCCTACAGACCGACCCTTGGATCCCTGACGGAAGGAAATGCCCCGCTGTGTTTCCACTGGAAGAACACGGAGCATATGCTCAGAAACAGAGCTGGCGGAACAGCACGTAGTGGGGGCAGGCAACACACATCTTTGGATGCGAGGCTGGGATACCGCTTTTGTGTAAAGGATAGAGAGATTGTGGTTTTGTAGAGAGATTGACAGTTTGGCCGCACTGAAGCAAGGTTTGATGGGAGGAGTTGTCAAAACAACTGAGGCATGAGTTGAAGTCTCAAAACACACATACGCACACACCCACAGATGAGGCAAATTGGCTGTCTCTTCAGAGAGGGACATTTTATACATACATATATGTATACCATACAGTACATAACTATAAATGTGTAAGTCTTTCATCTTTCCATATGTGAGCATGTTTGCTAATGATATTGCTGACCATGCATGCCTAATGTTTGTGCCAAACTGTTCAAAAAAAGCAAATGTGCAAGATGTGTGCATGACTGCACGTCTGTGTGTGAGTGTTTGTGTGTTTCTGTGACAGAGGTGCGGTCTATTACTTTGCTCAAGTTTCCTAAATGGGTGTAAATGGCATAATTTACATTCTCCTCCATCTATTTCCACACCTCATCTCTGCCGTCTCAATTTCCCATCCCTGAAACTCAAATAAGACATTGTGAGTATATCTGAGGGCTCGAGGGCAAGCAGGAGGCTAGCCAGAGGAGAGAGAGAAGCGAGAGAGAAGCGAGAGAGAGAGGGGGGAGTCGGCTATGTCTTTGTGCTCTGTAAACATAGGGAGGCAGGCATCAATCTACCATGTCCTGATAAAATAGTTTCATAGCAGAACAGCCCCCACACGCCCATAGCCTGACCTCTGTTAACAAGTATTTTACCCATGTAGAAAGCACTGTATCTGGGAGCAGCTGTTAGCTACTGTTAAACCGGAACATCAATCAAAAGTCTGTTTCTGTGTGCTTTTATTGTCACATACACATACATGTAGCGAAATCCATCCTCTGCATTTGACCCATCCCTCAAGGGAGCAGTGGGCAGCCGCTGTGCAGCGCCCGGGGACCAACTCCAGTTAGGCCAGTGTCACTGGTCACATGGCACTGTGGTACTGAGCTGAGCGGTATTCATTTCAGTGGGGGGGGATACTGGAACACCCAAACAAACAAGGGTGCTGTGACATTGCATCTGCCTTATGACTGGATTGGACTAGATCACTATCAATGTGTATCACTGTTGGATCTATGTCTGAATGCATCATGATGAGTACAACGCACGCACACACGCATGCATTCACAAGAGATATGTGTCTTGGGCTCAGGGAGGAAGGTGAGCGCTCATTTGGCTTCCTGATAGAGCTAGGACATTTAATCTAGCGCTGCAATCTTACAAGGCGTTGGATTATCCATCTCACTATCTGATCAATTTACTCTGGGTGTGATTTGGAATCAATACACACAAGGGCCACAGAAAATGTATTTTTTAATTTTGTTTTGTAAGATATTCATCTGTGTATTATTGCATTGATTATTTGATTATTCTGTGTTTAATACATAAAAAAAAAAAAACACACACACAATGTGAGCTCATACTGTATGCCAGGGCTAACTCCGGTGATGTGATAGAGCGCCCGGTACCATATGGACATAGGCCTACACGCAAAGTTATTATAGAGCACTGCCCACCACCCATGTAAATATGCTCCCTCATAACATGCCGCTTACCCGGTAATGGACAGTAACTATTTGATGAATAGTCTACGACGTCTTTCACAATCTCAATCTGAAGACGTTTAAAGTTTTACGTTCACAATGCCCTGTATTGCTTGAGCTACTGTAGTTATAAGCTGTTTATGATCTGATGCTGATATCATATTCTTGTCAATATGGACATGCTACACATTCTTAGAACCGTTCGATTATCCACAATTCAACTGTTCAGTTAGCATAGAAAACTAGCTGCAACGTAACTGATTCAGGACATACCAGTTGGCCTATGTAAACAAAAAACAAAACCTTACCTTTGAAGCAACCATAAAGTCTGAATATGTGTCCACAACTGCCAATTTCTTCTTTATATTCTTTTAGTAAATAGGTTCAAAATAACCAAAGCATTATTTCATACATATTAATCCAAGTTGTGAATATATTCAGGTGTCCATTAGGCCTGTTCACTGTGTGTTCACCATCGGATGCTGACTTCCTCTGAATAGTCTAGACTAGTCACAGTTTGAGACCCGACCTGGTGATGGTCTAATTTGATTTGTACTTTTTTTTTTTACAGACTCCTCACCTCAGTAGGAGTGCAATAGGAGTGCAATACCGTGGTTCACCACACATTCACCATTAATTTTGAGGGGCACTGTTTCACTCATTGTAGAATAGAGAAACGAAGAAGAAAGAAAGGACAAATTATGTGCGGTTCTCTGAAGAAACAGCACATAAATACCAAAAGTGATTGGTTTGGCTGATTTATTGATTTCTTTTCATGTTTTCGGTGAACATCCTAGGGAAGTGGCCAATTGGATGCAGCTGGTTCAGATCAGATGTAGGACTTTCAATCTCCAAATGTTGATTAGGACATGTTAGGTAGAATAAAAAAAGTAATTCACATGTAAAACACAGGCGAAACACACAAGCAAAACAATAACAAATATGAGCTGATCTGTCATTCAGACCCACGCAAGCAATTCATTACACATGCAAAAAAGCCCACACCATAACATTATTGCATAATCCATGCATGAATACAGCCACAGATCGTTATGCCCGTGTTCTCACCACATCTAAATCCACTCATTAACATGGAATATAATCCACACACACAGAATGCCATTTGTTTCTGCACAAGGCAGTGGAGTTGACAGTGACCTTTCACAGGCTGGCTTTCAACAGAATAGAATAGAAAGACTGTCTGCTCCCAATAGAAAGAATGGTTTGTAGTTCTGGTCACCCCCTGCAGGGGGAGTTTGTGCTCCTACCTTGTGATAGATGATATAGAGTGCCAACACACATGGCTAAAAGATTAACAGTATCTTGTGTGTGTACAGCAATAAGCAGTCTAAACCGATGATATGATACGTGCTGATCTTATATGTGATCACACAACATTTTCGATATGATACTGTGCAATGTCATATTGTGGTGACGATATTGAGTCAATATATGGTACACACACACGTTAATCATTTGTACATGAAGAAACACATACACAGTCACATGTATACTCGAAGTCATGGACACCAGCCATTAGGGATGGGGACGATATATTATATTATCGTTAAAAATGAAAAAAAGATGATAATCGTATCGTGGTTAATGTCCATTTATCGTGATAATCATAAATATGAATATTTTCACAAGTGGCTTGACAAAAGTCAAAGTATTGATAAATGCTAACTAATTTATTAGCCTGCATCTTTCCAGTCAATCACCACTATGGCTGACGGCTCGGCTTACCCATCGTGTCCCCCACATAAAAAAGATAAATCAAATTTGTTTAAATACTGGTTTCAAAACTAAATGAATCACACAAAAAAGATAAGCATGTGTGTCATGATACAATATACATGTTTGTTTCTTAAGAAAATGTAAGATAAAGTGATTCCATTCCAGTGCCATATTTAAATAATCGTGATAATATCGTTTATACCAATTATTTTTGCCAGGATAATAGTGATATTCATTTTTTATATCGTCCCATTCCCACCAGCCATGCATGTTAAGAAAGTAGAACAATGCTACGCAAGCTTGAGTCATAGACATCCTTGGCCTGGGAATACTTCACACACAAGTGACTAACAGAATGCCTGGCTGGATTTACAGACCCCACATGACTAACCGCACACAAGTACAGTGTATTTCTTCACTGCTATGTTTACTCCACGCACAATAAGATGAACGTGTGCCCTGTAGCCTTCTAGGAGAAACACTGTTCAGGATTTTAACAAGTCAACAAGCATTTGTGGAATATACATACACTAATGGGATTTTCCACTGAGAGAATGACAAACAGGCAACAATGAGCTATAGCAGAAATAAAAGATTCACAGCTCTGCCCTTAAAAAGCATAAAGTGAATTCTGAGAATAATGATTCAAAACGTAATACATCTGTACTCTACAAACACTGTTTGTAGAGTACAGCCAACCTGTTGGTGGACTAATCAGCGACCAGTGGGGGTGGATAAGAGTGATGACAAAGTGAAGTCAAACGTGTATTTATAAATGGTGGCAGAGGTAGATGAAGCAATACAAACAGATATCAATAGTTTCAAAATAATAAAAGATCTTCACCCAAGAGGTGGCAACGACTAACTTTCCAACTGAACATATCCAGACCATGAATATTGAGTCTTGTTTCACCAAGCTACATCACTGTTAGCATTAGTGGACAAAATAAAGGAAGGGTCAGTCATTCTTGCTAACTTCGAGCTCAAAAGGGGAGTGAATATGGTGCAATGATTGGTCGAACTCTTTTGGATTTCGGCAGGCTAGATGCTTGTTGGTCAAAGCAAATATATTTTAGAAGTTAAAGGGTATCTTATCATACTGGTGTATTTGAGCTTTTTGCGTATTTTCAAGTGACAAATCGTACCGGCGAACTTTGACGTCATAATGCGCACCTGCTACGCAAAATGTGTACAGATTGGCAGGTGTGGTATCGCTCCATGGTCCTCCGCAGCAACGCCTCACGCGGCGAAATGCATTGTGAAGCAAAGCGTAGCGCTACGCGGCTTTGTTGATACGAGCGGTGTTCGCCACTTTGTTTATGTTGCTATTTACGGAGCTAGTGTTTTGTAGAAGTAGACATTTTTTTCAACAAGCACCGATAAGCTAGTGAAATGTACTGTATACTAAGTACAAATAAGTATTAAATAAAAAAATGTCACCCCTCTTGCACACAGATGTGCTCGTCTTAACTCTAGGCAGGGCAGGTAAAGGCAGGAAGAGGCAATTCAAAAGCAGATATGATTCTGACATATTCTTGTAGCGCACATTCGCCCCTATCAAGACGCCATCATACCTGAAAGGCAGATGAAGGTCATGTAGTCTCCTTGGCCCCCAGTGGCCAAGAAGGGAATCTTTTTCTTGGTCCTCCGTTTCACCTGCACAGCTACCAGCATCCTCTCGTCATGGGGGGTGAACACATCTTTGTTGATGGTGGACTTAGCAGTCATCTCTGGTGCAGGCGGGCCCAGGCAGCAGAGTGTGTTGGTGGTGTTGTTGAGGGGACCAGAGCTGAAACAGAAAAGAAACAAGACATCTCAGCTCATCTCATCTCAGCGAGGCCTATAGGGGGGCACAGAAACACAATTTTGTCTGCTTTCTGAAGGTGTTCTGTCCTTTTAAGAAGAAATTTCATATCATAAGCAATGTGGAAGATGTACTCTACAGATCTTCATTGATTTTTTTTATTTTAGTCCTGGACTAGGCTTAATCCATCTCTGTGAAACCAGACAAATGAGATCCAAATGCTCTCCTGAGAGCACAATGGAGCTTCATCATTTTCTCGGCCAACCTCACAAACACAAAGAAATAAAGGCTAAGCCTTCGCGGGTGCACCAATCAAACTGTCACTGTCAAAGAGTAAAGGAATTACTCTACTGCAATATATATAGCAATCCATCCTGGGGAACAATGGCTTCATCAAACAGACTTGCTACAGTAATAAATAACAGACCATAAAGGGGTTGTTTGGACATTGAGGAGAAGCAAGCAAGACAAATGTAAGTGTATACAGTCAATAATTCCAGAAATCAAAAACATCAGGACTAGAACGCTCACACCGCCGCTAATTCATTTTCTGACTCTTACCTCAGTGGTAAAAGGCCTGCCAATTCTGCAGCAGGACACAGTGAAACTTAACAGTAGTAGGCATTTGAAGAGACACGAGCAGCTACATATAGCCGGCGCGCCACAAACTTCGACACAGTTAGACTTTTCACTTGGTTAAACAAAAGCATGAGCCAAGTTGCCCTGGAGAGCAATTAGATGGCCTAATAAATATTCCTTCCTTATGAAAGTTGAAAACTTTTGAGTTCTAGTAGTATGGCCTGGAGAAAGATCCTAGACACCTCATAAACATTAACACTCCTTCAAACCAAAGAAAAAAAAAAGACAGCTGTTCTACATACGAACTGTCGAAAGAGGAAAAAGCCTTTGTTCTGCATCCATTTCAGCTAACATGCCACAAAAACTACAGCGCTCTGTTTTCAATTAGAGTAAGCTAACTTGAGCTACACCATATGGATTTTTACAGAACTCTGCCAGTAATCGCCTGCACAGTACACAGTCGCACATATGGCTTGGACAAGGCACAAATATCCATCTGAAACTTTAGCGGACCCCGCTGTAGCTTGGAATATTTCTGCAATTTCTCTACATTAACTGAATTGGGTTATCACAAAAAGCTGGGTGCTCATGTTCTTACATTTTATTGGAGGTCTGTTAATTAAGGTGCTTATTCCCTTTTCATTTATTTTATTTTCTATGTTGCAGAAAGGCTTAGTTAACTAATTAAATTTCGCTAAATGCTTTTAAATCCAAAATGAAAGAATTGGAGTCAGAGTCTTTCAGATGTCAATGTTTTTTGTGATTGAGTATACTATTTTGTGATCATAACAATTGTTTTCAATATTTTTGTATTTTTTGTATGCAACTGTGTTGTTTGTGCTGCTGCTGCCTGTCTTGGCTAACCTGATGTGCCAGAGGAATTGTTGTCACAAGTCCATCTTGGGAGCCGTACATTGAAACTGTTTGTGGATGGCTACTTGGCAGTTGATTGGATGAACCATCTACTCGTTTTCCCTGTCGGCACACCTAAACCACGTCCATATTGCTATAAACACGAAGCTGATTGGATAACCGTGCCCGTATAACTATAAACACGAAGCTGATTGGATAACCGTGCCCGTATAACTATAAACACGACGCTGATTGGAAAGTTCAGTTGCTACTCGGACACATTCAAAATGATTCCGAGGCTTTCCAGACTGATTCTCACGGGCAAAATTAAAATGAAGCTCGCGAGAACAGGATGGTCTTGGCCAGGACTCGAATAAGAGATGTTTGATCCCAATGGGTACTTCCTGGTTAAATAAAAGGTTAAATAAACTAAAAGATAAGTTAACAAGGAATGTGATGCCAAACCAAGTGAAGATAAGTAAAGTATACTGCAATATATATATATACACACACTGTATATGCCAGTTTCCAAGGTTTACTCTGTGTCTGAGAAACTGATCCCCAGAGTTGATGGAGTAAAGACTATATTTCCCATAAGTCCCGTTTCCTCTCCACAAAATTCAAAAATATCAGGAGTAGAGGAACTAAACAGCTAAAACTGTAAATAAAGCAAGATCATCTGGAATCATAATGAAAATGCTTATTGTTGTGCCACCCCTTCCTCCCCTTCCCGCCTTATTTGTTTAAGTCTGAAAAATATCTGCACCATGAAAACATGGTGACCAATAGCGAGAAGTAACAATAACAGTAAGTGGGACACCTCCCGACAAGCTGTCACCAGGCAGAGGGGTGCCCACCCCATCCCCTTGAGTGACCCGCTGAAGCTTGATGCCAGGGAGGAGGGAAGAGGAAGAGGCAGAGAGGAGAACCTTGAGGCCGTGTTTCATGTATCAGCCAAGTTACAATAACTGGCTTACAGTGCCACCTTGGGATTCCTATGCTGTGCTGGTGGTACAGGGAGCTGCTACGGACGGTATTGCACCGTAAATTGTACCGTATTGTAGCAAAGCCACTTAAAGAGATATACCTTTTTTTTATTATATAAAACCCTACACTCCATTACTCACAGATGTACTGCACATCGCCAGCAAAGCAACAGGAGTGTTCTGCACGCACGTCACGTCAAGCCTCTTCCTCAGAGGACTCTCTTGAATGTTGTTCCTTCTAGTTTCACTGCGATGTTGCAGTGCAGTCCCCACAAGAGGGTCACACCTTCACGGGCTTCGCAGTGGGAGGAGATATTCCATATTCCTGGTGGAGCATGCCCTTCCCCGCGCTCAGCGACCAAACATCTTGCAAAGCTATTAGAAAATTCCTTAAATCTCTTTCACCGCAGGAGGGAACCTTAAAGGTCTAAGCCTTTTGCTGTTGGAGCAAACCAAAAATAACTGTTTCAAAAGGTGCTAGCTAATAGAAATTAGCTGCTTTGTAGAGAGTTATAGAAAAGAAATGGGTCTCATGCTGTGGCGAGACAAGCCAGAGAGGTGGATGTACAACGAAGCGTGGCGACAAGGTTTGTAATTATCTGTACGGTTGTGTATGTGGTGTGTGTGTGTGTGCGTGTGTGTGCGTACATACAATCAAAAAGATAAGCTTAGGGAATGCCACTGCCGTTCCTTATCTTTCATTCACATACCTTAGGGAACACACTGGACCCAAATGGAATCACATCTTATCCTCGACTCTGTTCATTTCACTCTGTCTGTGGCAGGCAAGTGCAAAAAGCTGGGAAGCTGAAAATAAAACAGGAGGCCCGTGTTTTATTCTTTTTTACACCGGTGCTTTGAAGAGAAGCGGCAGCATAAAAGAGGCCCGTGTCACTAGCTCAGAATGCAGACAAACCATCTAAAACTATCATGACATGTACTCTCCGTTTCACTTGAGGGTCAATTCCATTTTGGTTCAAGTACCCACAGAAACCCAAGTGACCATCCAAACTAGTCCACAGTATACACATTGTTTTAAGAAAGGTGGAGAGTACATTGTGACCATATAAGCTCTGCAGGGTTGTCATTTTCCCATCCTGCGCCCACGTTGTCTAAATAGCAAATGCAATTGCGCCTATATGAGAGCCTGTGGGTGTGTTGGTCTAAACATGAGGTGTGGTCTAGCGCATTGCTGGCGCATTATCTTGAGGGAGCGAAAAGTGATTGCTCTATTGACCAGCAAAAACCTGGTCTAAAGTCAGCGTGAGGTACATTACAGTATATGGACATGACCTAAATCCTACTTGCGCCTTGCACTTTACGCTGTGCGCTTATGGCATTTCTCCATTGGGCAAAAGTTGGGATAGTACCTGGTGCCGGGTACTTTTTCTAGTACCTGCTTTGTCGAGGTTCCAAGTGAGCTGAGGCGATACAATAATGTGGCGTGACAACAATGCAGACTACGGATTGGATTGGATTGTGTCTTTTATTAAATGGCAACATGTAAAACCACGGCGTGATTGAGGAAGTGCAGATTGTTCTAGGTAATGGACGAGATAGTCAATGTTATCTGAGAGCTGGACAGGGCAATTCACATAAGTGAAGGTTGACCAATACGTCTATGAACTGTTGGCTGCATACGGCTACCGAAGGACATTACAGCAAGGTGGAGACATTTGACAAAAACATTTTTTTAAATGACTGATTGACTGCAGGAGTGGTTCAAACAGCGCCGTCACTATGTCGACCAGGTACCACTGAGTGGGTAGTATCTGCAATGGAAAAAGACCCGTGCAGAGGCGAGTAGAGCCGAGTAGAGCTGATACTATGAAATCGAAAAGCTCCCTACAGAAAGGTGAGGCGAGTAGAGTCGAGCTGGTACCAGCAGTGGAAAAGGGCCATTATAGTTAAAATAGGGCCCTTAATCTGGGTGGTGATTCCACTCAAACACAAACACAGACGGTGCTTGTTAGCGGTTATAAAATATAAAAAAATAATAGGAACAAACACAATACTCCCCGCCATCTTTGTGCAGTCAGTGGCAACAGACAACAAATAATAATCTTGGCATGACCTGGCTCTTTCCTGACACCAAGTGAGAATATAGACCTACAGAAAATAGTTAATAGCTCTCTGCAATCAGGAATCTTCCCAACGTCTCTAAAAATAGCTGCCATTAA